>WJSH01010299.1:0-49550 GCA_009757365.2 Lepidium campestre | reverse complement strand
GTAGTCTAAGAGTCTTTCCGCACCTCTTAGAAGTATCAATTCAATCCACTTCGTGTTATCATCATCACAATCATTGGAGAATCATTCAGGGACGAGATCCTTATGCCTAGGATCGTATTACCGTGCATACAAACAGCGGAGTCTAAATGGAAGTTGAACTCTTTCTTGTCCTTGGTCACTTGAACAGTAACTGCGGCGGGGAATCGTTTAGCTATGGGGAAACTCTTTTCTGTGATAACACAATCAAATCCACAATCATGGTCCCAGCTCTGATTTTCCAACACTGACCTGGTAACAAATGAAGTGGGTTCCAGAGAACGGTAACGATAAACTGAGTAATCACTGTCAAATGAAGTTGGCAAGACAATATCCGGTAATAAAACAGGAGGCGATGCAGGTGCAGCTTCACTTTCAGTGACCTTCTTCTTCCCAATTTTCTTCATTTCCCTCATCATTCTCAATTTCTCCCTCATTTGTTTCTTCTGCAGAAGCTTTACCCGATAATCATACTCTTCATAGTAAGCTTTTCTCTGCTCCTTTGAGAGTTTTGCAAGTTGAGTTTTTCGAAGAGACACAAATGGTGGCAGCTGGTCATACTCGTCATCTTCCAGCTCAGAATCAGACGCATCATCAATTTCAATATCAGAATCAACACTATCACCATCTTGGTCTGCAGGGAGCTTAGGATGTGCACGGGACTGCAACACCCACGACAACAAGTTGGAGAGAGACAGCTGTCGAACTAGGAAATCAAATACTTTACGATGGTCCATTGGTTTCTGAGGCTTCAATAGAGAATTTGCATCTGAAATAACCTTTCTAGAGTGGCACGAAAGCAACAGCTGAGGTCTCCAAGTTTGGCCGTTTGGGAGAACCTTCACTCCCTGTCTGTTCTTTCTACACAAGGGGTGATTCTCAACAAGAGAAACTGGATTCATCAGACGTGGGTTTATCAAACGTAGATCACCAACGGCCTGTCCAATGGACTGTTGAACAATGTGTAAGCATTGTGCTACAAACGCATCATAGCTCAAAGGGGTGCCAGATGGGCCGTCGGGAGGGGCAGAACCAGCATGGGTCAATGTCAATATGGCGTGTTTCAATATGGATGGACCAAGAGAAGCAGTAATCGTCCTTAGCAAAGGCATATTGTTCATGCCTCGGTTTTGAGCATCAAGACGATCAACATAAAGAATCACATCAGGAGGACACTTCTTCATCACCTTCTTTACAGAAGACTAACATTTTTGCATTTCTACTTTGATCCATCGCTGCAGACTTCAAACCCGGAGTATCAATAAAGTTCATTTTGACACCACCCACTGTTCCAGAAACTACTTGGACCGAAGTAGTGGAAGGTCGAAATGCATGAATTGATGCCTTCTGATTACCCAAGATAGAATTTATTGTAGCACTTTTTCCCACTCCGGATTTTCCAAGGACCAGTATGTTTAAAGAGAAACTTAAATCTTCTTTCCCCTCAGCATCAAACTCCATAGCCATCTTCTTCGCAGCATCAAGACTTAACTGACCTGAAAAATCCTCCCAGTAAGAGATGCAAAATCGTAAAGAACCTGAGCTACTATTGAATCTTCTACAGACTGTCCCAAGACTCCCAACCTATGCACAAGACGCAAATATTTTACAAGCAAACTTTGCAATTTTTCCAACTTATGTTTCTCTTCCTCACTCAAGTTACTCTCACTCTCTCCATCCATTGCGGCTTTTAAACTGGGAATAAGTCTTGAAGATGAATCTAAACCAATTGGAGGTTCCATAGAGAGAAGCTTCATCAGATCTTGAGATGTCTTGGTCAAGTTATCACCATCTAAACTTCCACCAGTGGTTGTCTTTATAAACGCAGCCAAAGCTGCAGTATATAACGCTTTCTTCACATGTTCATCATTCATGTCTACTTCTTCGTCAGAATAAGTGACCACAACTCCTTCTCCGGAAGATCCCTGATCGATTTCCTTGTCTTCAACATCACTACTCATAGTTTCAAACTTACCCTCGTTAATCTCTTTCACAACTTCTTCAACCGTAATTGTTTCTCCTACCGTTTCCGGAGAGAAAGAATTGTCCACAACACTCTCAGTCATCATCGCTGAGATAGATTGATCCGAGTGAGATGAACCAGGATCATCGGCTCGATCAAAATCACAACTTTCTGATTTTTCCGCCAAAGTCTGAGACAAAGTATCAAAGCCCTTAATACGACTCAAAGCACCAACCTCGTTCGTGGACAGCAACGGAAGACCAAGTTCGTCCTGTAAAAAAGAAAATATGAAATTATCTATGGAAGAAACTGACAACATCAAAAAAAGAAGATAAATAGAAACGATTATCGATCATGTTACAAAAAGAAAAAACTGATTGAATCGAAGCGAACAGAGTTAGAGCTGGTGCTACCATCCACGCTTCTCTTATTGATATTTAAATCTTCAAACTTTTCACAAAACTTGTGAAGAAAGATATAACAACGGCGTTTCGGGTTCAAGAAATTCACCTCCTTTGTTTTACTTTTTGTAAGAGTGATGAATGACGAGGATTGAAAACACTATTTTCTGTTTTACCCTCAGTTTATTGGGTGAAGTTCATAAATCTTTTGTGGTAATTTGGTATTTTGCTTGTTAAAAGCAAAGTCATTTTTTCTTTGAAATCATATTTACAAACAAAATTTTCAACTAGACTATTTTATTTTTTTCAACAAGACTCAATCTATGACTTAAATCTTTTTTAAAATCTCAAAACAATTTCACATTTCACGTAAAATTATGAAACTTGTTAGATAACCTTGACTATTTTAAAAATAGATTAAATAGATTTTCGTAGATAATTTTTATAAAGTTTTGAACCTCGAAAATATTTTATTATAATATTAACTAAAATATTTTGCAATAATAGCTTTTGTATAAATAGTTCATATTTACATTGGGTATTAGGATATTCACATGATTTTCTATGAATTTTAGGATTAATTTGATTTTATGATCTGCCAACCTATGGACTAGTCACTAACCTATAGATTTGTTGAACCGGCTAGAGAAAAAAGTATTTAAATAATCTAAATTTTTAGATATTTATGATATTTTTGTTAGAACCAGATTATTGAGGTACAAAAAATGTTAATCATTCGAAAATTATATGTATTTCGTTCTGTCTTTTTGACCGCCTTAAAATTCAATAACAAAAGAGGTCACGTGATGTATATTGCATGGGTGAATATAAAGTCAAAGACTTAAAAAAAAGATTGGATTCATGCAAACACGTGCCCAATACCACCAACGGTTAGAGGAACCGAAACCCCCAAGTGTTCTTAACCATCGAAACGTGTGTAATAGTGAACATGTTCTGTATTTTCAGCCTTTAAATATATTTTTTACGATTTTCATGTTCTTGATTAGTTTTTTTTTTTCTGTCGTATTCTTGATTAGTTATTTGGTCAAACATTATTGAATTTAGTTTTAATTGTATTTAGTAATACCCAACAAGTTCTATATTTTCGTCTTAAAATAGTCTTCACGATTTTCATTTTTGGTTATTTACTTGGTCAAATATTATTGAATTTAGTTTGATAAACCTATTCTTAAGTCTTGAATCAAAATAAAGGGGTTTTATACTTTGACTTTTCTTTACTTAATTGTTTTTTTTGTTGGTTTTAAATGAGATGAGATTCTTCTCCCAATAATCCTCATACATAGTTATACATTCAAACCTCTATGTATATGCATGTACATGTACCTAATAATTATTTTAGTACTTAAATTATTAAGGGATGTTTAAAACATCCTTAAGTTTATATAATGTAAATTAAAATTAAATCATTATTTATTTTTAGGTTTTCTAGAAAACTCTTCAACTCATATCTTTGTAATATTATTTTCACTTTCAAACCCACAAAATAAAATATAATAGTAATAGAACTTCTCATTATTATTTAATTTTTAAAAATCTAATACATGTGCTAGTAAAATTTCTTTTAATTTTTTAATAAAGGTTGTATTGTATTTTTTGTTTTGTAATAATTAGATCAATAAAATCCGATTCATAGTTTAAAAATTACTTGTAGTGGAGAAATATCAAATCTCTAATGTCGAAACCATTAGTTGGATCATTAAACTACCATACTGAAAACTATGTGATCGTAATTTTTTTTAACCTTTTTGATAAAGGTTATATTGTATGCTAATTTTAGTTTTTGTAAAATTGACTTATATTTGTTTTAGAAATAAGAGATAATTTATATTTGTTTTGTTAAAGAATCTATTTATTTGTATATAATGCAAATGGGGTATAGTTGGGTTTGATAGTGATAAACAGAGTTTGACCAAAAATGTGTGTGATGTGTGGTTAAAGTGAAAGATTGACCGGTTTGGTTGGAGTCAATCTCCAGAAAAAGCAAGTAGAGAATCTTTACTTCCTTATCTCTATATACGTGCTTCTGTATTGCACACAACCAGGAGCCAACTCTCACTTTCTCTTTCTAGACAATTATATAAAGCCAACTATTTTTTTTATAAAGATGGAAATGATTATTTTTACAAAAAAAGAAATGATTTTGAAATTATTTATACTCTAAAAGTAAATATTACCATTTAAGAATATTTTTCCCAACTTCATTTCACATATTTTAGGTTATAATTTACTATTTTAGATATATTTTAAAATAAAATTCACTTTTTTCACTTATACATAAGTATTATTCCTACATATTTAACAATTTTTAAACATCTAAACAATTTTAATTAGCCATTAGCCAGTAACGAGATGATCTAGTTGACTTGCCCTTTATTAGCATAACACCATGTGAAATATATACTTTACTCCATTTAAAGTATATAGGCTATAGATTAATGTTTATCTAAATAAAATAATATTTTTTACAAAGCATATTTTCTCTAAAATTATATATATGTGTTTAGAATTTTTTTATCGATAATTAGATTAACGAGATCTTATTTATAACTTAAACCTTATTCACTAAAATCTTTTTTTTTTAATATAATTTTCCTTATCTCTATTCAAATATCTGGTATGTTTTTAAATTTATTTAATTGTATAGCTTACACAATTTTTTGTTAATATTGTATAATTTTTGTGTAAAAAAAAAAAGTGGTCAAGTTAATTTATGTATTTGACCGTTAATAATATAATTAAACGTTATAAAATTGACCTTCAAAGTAATCATTTTTCATCACATGTAATCTCTCGCTCTCATTTCTTTCGATTTCGCCTCTCTATCCTTCTCCTATCTGTAATCTTCTTCTCTCCTCTCTCTCTATCGGGAAACCAAGCGGTTCTTCTTGGATCAAGGCGAAGTTAAGGCGGTGAACGAATTGAGAGGTTGAGGAAATCGTCAGATATGGTTGAGACTAGACGTAGTTCTTCCGCTTCCAAGCGTTTTTGTTCTTCTTCTTCTCCTGAAGCCTCTTCATCGCCAAGGCCTTCCAAGCGATCTAAGGTCAAGATCGATGCCGCTGCTGCTTCTTCTGAACCTGTTCGTACTTTTTTTAAAAAATGATTTCAAGATCTTTGTTCCTCATCTCTGTGCTTTGATTCTCGCTTCTGATTTTTAAATCTGGTATTTTTTTTGGTTTGTTTGTTTGATTTTTGTTTTCCGGGGATCTGATTTCTTAAAATTTTGGAAACCCTAGGCGGCGGCGGAACCGGCTGGTTCTTCGTCAGCGAGCGAGGTTCCGATTGATAATCAAGGACCGGCGTCGGATCCTGGATCGGAATCTGGAGAGCCGGAACTCGGATCCTCTGATCCACAGGCTATGGATGCGGAGAAGCCAGTTACGACTGATGTGCCGGCGTTGGAGAACTGTCCTGAAGCCGACGCTAACCCTGAGGTCGAAGTCTTGGCGACACCTACCATCGCAGGTTTTTGCTGTTTTCCATTTGTCTCTATTAACGAATCTATCATCAGAAGCAACCTCTTTTCTGATATTTTGGTGTATCTGTGGATCTAGGTGAAGTGGTGGCGGATGCTGAGAAGTCAAAGGCGGCTAAAAAGCGGGCTTCAAAGGCTCCATGGGCGAAGCTACTTTCCCAGTATCCTCAGGTGGGTCATCAATTTTATGTGGTGTCTAAAAGTCTGCAAATTGCGCTTGAGGGTTTATGAAGTGTGCAGATCGTGGTTCTGAAGGAAAGATCTGGTTTTTCAGTTCACACGAAACGAGTTTTGTTGTCTGCATGCCCAGTTCTTTTCTGTTTTCCCGGAAACAGTAGTCTTGCCGTTTTCTGTTTTGACTACATCTTGACACTAGAAGTATTGTCATGCCTTGTTCTGTTTTGTTTTGGTTCAATATGTTCTTTTGACTATGCCATTTGTTTTTGGGTTTGTGACTGTATTCTTTTTGTTCTGACTGTATTGAGGTGTTGCTCTGCAATTTCAGAACCCTCACCGTATCATGAGAGGCCCTGTGTTTACTGTTGGACGCCGTGGATGCGATTTAACTATCAAAGACCAATCTATGCCCAGTACCCTTTGTGAACTGAAGCAGTCTGAGGTAAGACACCGGATTTTTCCATTTTTAATCTCTCTTACTGGCCAAAAGGACAAACCTTTTGCTTACATAGTTTTGTGCAGAACGGAGGTCCATCAGTTGCTGCATCCCTGGAGGTAGTAGGCAATGGAGTTCTTGTTCAGGTCAATGGCAAGTGTTACCAGAAAAGTAGTTGTGTTAATCTGCGGGGTGGTGATGAGGTGATCTTCAGCATTTCTGGGAAGCACGCTTATGTATCCTTTGTGGAGTTGCGTGCAAAATTAATCCCCCAAATTCACTAGTCATAAATTTATTGATCTGTTCTTATGTTTACCACTTATTAACATTCTTGCCATTTAAATTCAGTGGTTTCTCGGAAACTTTTCTTAACGATTATTTAGATATTTCAACCTCTTAAAGATGAAAACTTAGCTGCTCCTGACAGAGCTTCTTCGCTGAGTATATGTGAAGCTCGGGATGCCCCTGTGAAAGGGGTCCATGTTGAGGCAAGAGCAGGAGACTCCTCAGCTGCTGATGGGGCCTCTATATTGGCATCTTTGTCAAAGTACCGCAACTTCCATCTTCTACCACCTATTGCTAAAGCTTCCAAAAGACAGCAAAATCCGGAGGTTCCTGTGGTGCCATCAATTTGCAATGATTGCATCTCAGATACTGACATGAACGATGCTGATAGTAACAATGACCATGCTGCCATTCCCTCTGTGGAAAAAAATGCTGCTTCAACCTCTTGTACTGCCAATGAGAATCTGAATGCGGATGGCAGTGGATTGGATCATTTTCAAGAAGCTGATGGTGGAAATATTCCTGGTTCTGGTTATGAAATTAGACCAATCTTGCACCTTCTTGGGGAACCCTCTTCATTTGATGGAAGGTGCAGCTTCTCCAAACTGCTGGAGGAACGAAGGGAAGTGAGAGACTTCCTCAGAGAATTTGACCATTCATCAACTATATCGACTAGACGCCAAGCTCTTAAGGATAGTCTTCGAGCAGGAGTACTCAATGCTGAAAACATAGAAGTTTCTTTTGAGAACTTCCCATATTTTTTAAGGTCTGGTTGCTAGTTATTATGTTAGATTTCTACCATATATCTTGGTTTTGATGGTTTGATGATTTATAGCCAAAAATATATCTGAATTGTCTCAGTGCCACGACAAAGGATGTTTTGATAGCATCGATGTTTGTCCATATGAAGGGTGGAAGCAAGTATGCAAAGTTTGCATCAGACTTGTCTACAACTAGTCCCCGTATCTTACTCTCTGGACCAGCAGGTATGAGGCTTTACTAGCAGTTCTTTTACTCTTTGCTGTATCCATTTCTCTAGCTAATATATACAAGGTCTGAGATACCTATTTTCTAACCAAGTTCACCTTACCAATTTTTTTTAGGATCTGAGATATATCAGGAAATGTTGGCAAAAGCGCTTGCTAAAAATTTTGGGGCCAAATTAATGATTGTTGACTCTCTTTTGTTGCCTGGGGTAATGCTCTTCTTCCCCTTTTTTTGTGTTTATTTTGAAAGACGTAAACCTAAGTCTTCTATTATTCTACTCAACTGAGGTCCATGAAGAGGATCTATGTAGACACATGGATCTATACATCTCGATCTGAAAAGATTATTAATGATTACAAATGTAGATAGCTCTTGGGTATATGATCAAGTGATTTGTTTATTAATGTAAATCTTGTATTTTTTTTCCAATGTTGATTAATTTCTCTTTTTTTTTTTGTCATCTTGAGCGAGTTTGTATTAACTGGTGGTTAGTGTTAATTTTTGGTCCCACATAGCTTAGATGCTATACATGTCACAGTGTCCACTCCGATATTTGTTTTCAACAGGCTTGTTGATAATTATTAGGTCTACTCGTTCCAGTAAAATTTGATTTTCTACTCTTTATGGCTTCAGGGATCACCAGCCAGGGAAGCCGAATCTTCCAAAGAAGGTTCTAGGCGTGAAAGGCTGTCTGTGCTTGCTAAACGAGCTGTTCAGGCTGCACAAGCATTGCAGCATAAGAAACCAACCTCAAGTGTTGACGCTGATATAACAGGTGGCTCAACATTAAGCTCTCAGGCTTTGCCAAAGCAAGAAGTATCAACAGCAACTTCTAAAAGTTACACATTCAAAACAGGCATGATGGTTTTTTTTCATTTGAATGGTTACCTTCTTTGATGTACCACTCTTCCTGTTTTATTGAACAAGCATATTTATCATTTTCAGGTGACCGAGTAAAGTTTGTAGGTCCTTCATCTTCTGCAATTTCTTCTCTTCAAGCCCCACTGAGGTATTTTTTTTAAAATCTTCGCATCTGCTGTAAATGTTTGCTGTTTTCAAAACTTAGTTCTTACTTTTTACCTTCTATTTAATATAGGGGGCCGGCCATCAGTTCCCAGGGAAAAGTAGTCCTTGCATTTGAAGACAACTGTGCTTCAAAAATTGGGATTAGATTCGATAGGCCTGTACAAGATGGCAATGATCTCGGTGGCCTCTGTGAAGAAGATCATGGTTTTTTTTGTGCTGGTAATCGTCAGGCTTTTATTTACGACTTTACCTCAGTTAAAAAGTTAAATTTGATATCATTCTCTGTGTGCAGCTAGCTCACTTCGGTTAGATAGTTCTTCTAGCGATGATGCTGATAAACTTGCCGTTAATGAAATCTTTGAGGTACATATTACTTTTTGTTATGGGAGAGTACTACTTACTCCTTATAGCTACAGTATAGTTAATCTTGATTCATATCGTAGGTCACATACAGTGAGAGTGAAGGAGGGTCTTTAATTTTGTTCCTGAAAGATATTGAGAAATCTCTTGTGGGGAACAGTGATGTGTATGCAACCTTGAAGAGCAAGCTCGAGACTTTACCGGAAAATATAGTTGTCATAGCCTCACAAACCCAGTTGGACAGCCGAAAGGAGAAAGTAAGAGACTTAATCTTCTCTATTTCTCTTTGATATCTTTAAGTTGGTTTGAGTTTACCTATCTGTATATTTAATTAGGGGTTTGATGGTTCTCTTTCAGTCCCATCCTGGAGGTTTCTTGTTTACTAAGTTTGGTGGTAACCAGACGGCATTACTGGATCTTGCATTTCCGGTATGATGACCTGACTTATCTGGATTATTTTCCATTTCTCGAACTTGTACTTTGCCATAATTTTTCTATCTTGAATAGTAAGGTTCATCAAAGACATCTTAGATTGGGTATCCTTTTTAGATGTTGAAAGTGATTCTTCATATTACCTGCAGGATAATTTTGGTAAACTGCACGATAGAAGCAAAGAGACGCCTAAATCAATGAAACAAATAACTCGACTATTTCCTAACAAAGTCGCCATCCAGTTACCTCAGGTTTGATACCTTTATTCAGTTAATTTTGTCTGGGTACATTTTTTTATCTTTTTCTTATGCTCTTAAGACATAACAGGATGAAGCTTTGCTGTTGGATTGGAAGGAGAAACTGGAACGTGATACAGAAATTTTGAAGATTCAGGCTAATATAACCAGCATCCTTGCAGTGAGCATCTTTTAATCAAGTCCTTTAGCAGTCTAAGCGTTCCTGGTTTATTTATTTATCTAGTCTTTTGCTTATGTCGTTCTTAATAATGGCTGCAGGTCCTCACCAAAAACCGACTTGACTGCCCTGACCTTGGAACCTTGTGCATCAAAGATCAAACCCTTCCATCTGAAAGTCGACCTCGTTCACTTGCTTTTTTCTTTCTTTATGTTTTCTTGATAAGCCACCTTTTTGACTAACCAAAAACTGATTTTTTAATAGGTGTCGAGAAAGTGGTTGGCTGGGCTTTCGGTCACCATCTTATGAATTGCTCAGAACCTACAGTGAAAGACAACAAGCTTGTTATCTCTGCAGAAAGGTTAGCCTTCTTTTATATGCTGTGTGATGCACTTGCTAAGGTACAACATAGATATATGATTAACATTTTGGCACGTGTTGCAGCATTACATACGGCTTGCAGATGTTACATGGGATTCAGAACGAAAACAAAAGTGTAAAGAAGTCTCTCAAGGTAATATTATGTACCGTCATCTCCTTTATCCCAAACTGCCTAGTAAGATCAAGATCTAAGACTTGCTTTGCGATGCTGTTTCAGGATGTTGTTACTGAGAACGAATTTGAGAAAAAACTCCTGTCGGATGTCATTCCACCTAGCGATATAGGTGTTTCGTTTGATGATATTGGGGCTCTCGAAAATGTGAAAGACACATTGAAGGAGTTAGTGATGCTTCCTCTTCAGAGACCAGAATTGTTTGACAAAGGCCAGCTAACTAAGGTACCCCTTTTGTTGCTATACTTTTTCACATATGCTTGTTGCTCTCTCCGCACTGAAACGAAACATTTATCATATGTTTAATACACAGCCTACGAAAGGAATATTGCTGTTTGGACCTCCTGGTACTGGGAAGACGATGCTGGCAAAGGCAGTAGCAACTGAGGCTGGCGCAAACTTCATCAATATCTCAATGTCCAGCATTACTTCAAAGGTATCTCTCATAAACTTATCTGATTTCCTTTCATGCTTTCTTTAAAGATTGTACTTGATCATTAACAATAAATGCTTTGCAGTGGTTTGGTGAGGGAGAGAAGTATGTTAAAGCTGTCTTCTCCTTAGCGAGCAAGATTGCGCCAAGCGTCATTTTTGTTGATGAGGTATGTTTGAAGAGATCATAAATGCGTTCTCTGTTTCTCCTCTCCTGTGAAGCCAAGTTTATGTACTTCCTCGATCTGATGATTGTGGAAAAAAATTATTTAGGTTGATAGCATGTTGGGAAGACGTGAAAATCCAGGGGAACATGAAGCTATGCGGAAGATGAAGAATGAATTCATGATAAACTGGGACGGTTTACGAACAAAGGATAGAGAACGGGTTCTGGTACTTGCTGCCACCAACAGACCATTTGACCTCGACGAAGCTGTTATTAGGCGGCTTCCGCGGAGGTATACACCACCACTTTTCCCTGTCATCTGTTACTTGTTAAGAACAATATTCCTCATGTTTCCACTATTGTTGACCTCTCCTGCATACTACTTCAATGCAGATTGATGGTTAATCTTCCAGATGCAGCGAACAGATCAAAGATCTTGAGCGTTATTCTAGCAAAAGAAGAAATAGCACCAGACGTTGACTTAGAAGCTATAGCAAATATGACAGATGGGTATTCAGGAAGTGACTTAAAGGTCTCAACTTTCTCTCTCCCTTTCTCTCACCCTTTCTCTTAACCTCCTTCCTCTGTAAGAAAAAGCACACTTACACTCTCATTTGGTTGCAGAATCTCTGTGTGACAGCAGCACATCTTCCTATCCGAGAAATACTAGAGAAAGAAAAGAAGGTTTGGTTCCACTACTACTTAATACATTGCTTCATATCGAAAGACCATTTTCTTTTTACTCACAGAATTCAGCCTCGTGCTGTTTTGACTACAGGAGAGAACTGCAGCGCAGGCTGAGAACCGTCCGACACCACCATTGTATAGCTGCACAGATGTTCGTCCCCTGTCAATGAATGATTTTAAGGCTGCCCATGATCAGGTAAGTGGAAAACAAAACACACAGAAGTAGTTAGGCATTTTGATAATTGATTGAACAAGGGACTAAGTGATTGAAACATGCAGGTATGCGCGAGTGTTTCATCAGACTCATCGAACATGAACGAGCTTCAGCAATGGAACGAGCTGTATGGAGAAGGAGGATCAAGGAAGAAGACATCGTTGAGCTACTTCATGTAGAAGAAGAGAAAAGGAAAGAGAGATTTGTTTGGTTTTTTTTTAATCTCATTTTGGTCCTTTTAATTTATAAATTTGTGTACAGAGAGAAAGAGAGAGTGTTGTCCGTTTTGGTGTCTAATTCATTTTCTTTCTCAATCATAAGAAGAAGATAAAAAAACATTCTCTGTATAATCTAATATTCGCGTATGTATATAGAGGTTCGGATCTTTTAAAAATATGGATATAATTCCAAGTTTTCAAGGTGTTAGAATTTTACAATTCTACCCCCACTTGCAGTCCCGATTGTTCGGGTGATCGATTGGTTTCGGTTTGGTTATTTTGGATTTTTGGTCTTTTAGTGTCAGAGATATAAGGTTTATTCGATTATTATTAAGGTTTCGTTTGGGTTATTTCATCAAAGTATATGTTTACAACTAAATTAACTAATAATCCGTGAGCTTAGTAGTCGAAACAGTTTAGTTGGATTTGTTCGGATTTGGATATAGGCTTTATGCTATCACAATTTCAGTTATACTTCAAGTTTGGTTTTAGATCAGTTAATAATCAAACCCAAAGAAACATGTAATCAAAAATCAATCGGTTATTTGAATATATATCCGGAGTTTAAACAGTTTGGTTAGATATTGGTTATTTGGATATATATTAAAGTCTAATGATTCGGTTGGATCAGTTCGGATTTAGTTTTGGATTTCGGGTATAAACTTTAAGCCCGGGCAACCCACTCTTCGATTTTGGCGGTAAAATATAAGCCCTAATGGTTCTCTCTCTCGCTCCGTCTCTCTAACACACATCACAATTCACAACAAGAACAACAGAGTCGCACAGATTACGTTGTGTTTTGATGTAATCGACTATTAGGGTTTTTCAAAATGCAAGGAAATTCTTCTCCTTTGATAAGACCGATTAACAGAAACGTTGTTCACAGAATCTGCTCCGGTCAAGTCATCTTGGACCTCTCCTCGGCTGTTAAGGAGCTTCTCGAAAACAGTCTCGATGCCGGAGCCACCAGTGTAGAGATTAACCTCCGAGATTATGGCGAAGATTACTTTCAGGTCATCGACAACGGTTGCGGTATTTCCCCTACCAATTTCAAGGTCTCTTTCCCCAATATCCCATGAACCATTGATAATTCCCATTTGTATCTGTTCAATTGGAGCTGAGATTCGTTTCTATATGCAATTTTTTTTTGCCTGTTGATGAAATGGAGTTGCTTTTCTGCTATTTTATCTCTCGTCTATGTGCCTACAGGTTCTTGCGCTTAAGCACCATACTTCTAAATTGGAGGATTTCACAGATCTTCAGAGTTTGACTACGTATGGTTTTAGAGGAGAAGCATTGAGCTCTCTCTGTTCTTTGGGAAATCTCACGGTGGAAACAAGAACAAAGAACGAGCCGGTTGCCACGCTCTTGACTTTTGATCATACTGGTTTGCTGACTGCTGAGAAGAAGACTGCTCGCCAAATTGGTACCACTGTCACTGTGAGAAAGCTGTTTTCTAATTTACCTGTACGAAGCAAAGAGTTTAAACGCAACATACGCAAAGAATATGGGAAGCTTGTATCTTTATTGAACGTGAGTCTCCAACTGATTTGTTTTCAATTTTCACACTTGTTTGGATCATAATGTTTTTGCCTTCCTGAGTACTTCAATGGTTCGCTGAATGTCTACTGTATATGATATTTTACATTCCTATCTTCAATGTGGATGGTTTCTCAGTTTTATTGGCACGATTCAAGTTGAAGTTCCTTATGCAAATTATCGTAGTGCTGGGAATTCTATTTACCATGTAGACTCTTTTTAATCTCAGTCTCTTATGCTAGTATCAGCTAGGTTCTACTTTTGCTCCATTTCTGATTCAGCTATGATCAATGATTTTCCTCCTGTCATTTACTTTGTCTAGGCATACGCACTTATTGCAAAGGGAGTGCGGTTTGTCTGCTCTAACACAACTGGGAAAAACCCAAAATCTGTAGTGCTGAACACACAAGGGAGGGGTTCTCTTAAAGATAATATCATAACAGTATTCGGTATGAACACCTTTACAAGTCTACAGCCTGTAAGTATATGTATCTCAGACGATTGTAGAGTTGAAGGATTTCTTTCCAAGGCTGGACAGGGTACTGGACGCAATTTGGCAGATCGACAGTATTTCTTTATAAATGGTCGGCCAGTAGATATGCCAAAAGTCAGCAAATTGGTGAATGAGTTATATAAAGACACAAGTTCTCGAAAATATCCAGTTGCCATTCTGGATTTTATTGTGCCAGGTGGAGCATGTGATTTAAATGTCACACCCGATAAAAGAAAGGTGTTCTTTTCTGACGAGAGTTCTGTTATAAGTTCTGTGAAGGAAGGTCTGAACGAGATATACTCTTCTAGTAATGCGTCTTTTATTGTTAATACGGTTGAAGAGAACTACGACTTATCAGATAAGATCGGAGTTCCATCTCTAAAAGAAAAATTAAATCTCCGGTCAAAAGGGATTGTTTTGGATGTTGGTTCAAAAACTAGCGATGGGGAAGCCATTGAAAAGGAAATTGCTCCCTCAAGGGAGGCTGAGATCAATCATAGTTCAAGGTTGGAGAAGTTCAAATTTGACAATAAGGCACAGGGGACTAATAAAGGAGAAGATTCTTTATCAGTGCATGAGGAGTCCCTATCTGTAAGTCACCTTAACAAGACAACTAGCAAAGGTTTGCCTCACATTAATCTGATTGAGAAAGTTACTGATGCAAGTAAAGACTTAAGCAATCGCTCTAGCTTTGCCCAGTCAACTTTGAATACCTTTGTTACTGTGGGGAAAAGAAAACATGAAAACATAAGTACTATCCTCTCTGAAGCACCTGTTCTCAGAAACCAGACTCCTAGTTATCGTGTGGAAAAAAGCAAATTTGAAGTTCGTGCTTTGGCTGCAAGATGTCTTATGGAAAGCGATCAAGTTGATGGAATGGTCATCTCGGAGGAAGATGTGCTGCCAAACAAAATGGATTCTCAACTAGGAAATGGGATTTCTCCTGGAACCCATACTGATAATGTTGAAAGACACGAAAGAGTAAGTAAGGTTCTGTAGTCAATTCTATGTCTTAGTATATTGCTAATTTTATGTTTATCGTGGCTATATCTTTCGTTATTGTATCTCCTAAATTACTGTTACTCAACCACTATCTCATCTACAGGAGCATGAAAAACCATTAGGTTTTGAAGAACCAACATCAGATGACACACTCACCAAGGGGCGTGTGGCAATGATTTTGGAGGACAATCCACGTTGCATCCAGCCAGTACGGTCTGTTGTCACAGTGCTAGACTCCCCAGCTCAGTCAACCGGTCCAAAAATGTTTTCCACATTAGAATTTAGTTTTGAAAAGCTCAGGACGAGGAGGTTGGAAAGGTTGTCAAGATTACAGTCCACAGGTTACATATCTAAACGTATGAACACGCTGCAGCCTAAAAAGTAAGATTTCTTTCCTTCTTCTTTTGTGTTCTGTATGCAATCATAGAAATCGGATGCTTTATAAATGATAAATTACAGGTGCTTTGCCGCGGCAACATTAGAGTTATCTCAACCAGATGATGAAAAGCGAAAAGCAAGGGCTTTAGCTGCAGCTACTTCTGAGCTGGAAAGACTTTTCCGAAAAGAAGATTTCAGGAGAATGCAGGTTGCTACCAAGCCTAGTCGATATCTCTGCACGAAAATATCGATTCTTAGTGTTTTTTCGTTCTGCTCTGTCATGGCTTCTGTCGAGAAAGATTTATATCTTTGTTTTGTGTGATAGGTACTCGGACAATTTAATCTTGGGTTTATCATTGCAAAATTGGATCAAGATCTGTTCATTGTGGATCAGGTGAGTCTTTGTATATGCATGACTCCAGGCCCTCATTTAATTTGTTTAGTTTCTGGTTTATCATTGTTTTCTTTGAGTTTCTTCCCTAGTCTAAATTTGAATATATGTAGACGACTACTGATTGACTTTTGTGGCCAGCATGCAGCCGATGAGAAATTTAATTTCGAACATTTAGCAAGGTCAACTGTCCTGAACCAGCAACCTTTACTCATGTGAGTTGCTTTGTGATCTCAATCTAGATGCTTGATTCCACACTGCTTTCAGTTTCCCAAAGTTCCATGCTGCTTCGAGATTTGTAAACTAGTATTAGTATCTCTTTTCCACTATTCTTTATGCCACTCATCTTTAGTTAACTTCTCCTAAAATTAGGCCTTTGAATTTGGAGCTCTCTCCAGAAGAAGAAGTTACAGTTTTAATGCACATGGATATTATCAGGTGAAGAAGGATCACCATTATTTACTTGTAACATTTTCTTATTCTTGACATCATTTTAGAGATTTAATACTATATAACAACTTTATAGGGAAAATGGCTTTCTTCTAGAGGAGAATCTGAGTGCTCCTGCTGGACAACACTTTAATCTAAAAGCCGTTCCCTATAGCAAGAACATCACCTTTGGGGTCGAAGGTAGTTTTCCGTACTTTTGTTGCATCAAATGTTATTCTGCATCACATGTTCTTTATATACTTTATTGTTTTGGGCAGATCTTAAAGACCTGATCTCAACTCTGGGAGATAACCATGGGGACTGTTCGGTTGTCAGTAGCTACAAAACCAATAAAACAGATTCAATATGTCCATCACGAGTTCGTTCAATGCTAGCATCCCGAGCATGCAGATCTTCCGTGATGATCGGAGATTCACTAAGAAAACACGATATGCAGAAGGTAACCAATGCTTTCCCTTAGATAAACAACAGTGTCCCTTAATAGCTGATGATGGAGTCTTCGTATCATCCTTGCTAAAACTTGACTTGAAAGTTCAAACCTTCACCATTCTTCTACATCTGTTAAATGTCTCAATTCATTATCTACCAGAAAAATGTCAAATCTACTGATTTTTTCAATTGGGTTTGGTTAGATAGTAGAACACTTAGCAGATCTGGAATCTCCTTGGAATTGCCCCCACGGACGACCAACAATGCGGCATCTTGTAGACATGGCATCTTTACTCACGTTACCTGATGATGACAATGATGATGATGTTGAAGCCATTTCATTGAAACCATCTCAAAAGTCTTCACGTGTTTAGATTTGATCATCCTTAGGTTTATACATTAAGGATCACTCAGGTTTAACTACAATTTGTAAATGTACATAACAATGTTGCCTTGGTTTCCATAATCTTGGCCACAACAGGTAAATCTACTATTTTGAGAGTCTAGACATGGAGATTACACTTTGGGATTGTTAATTTGTAAAAGAGGGTAATTTTGTTGATTTTTAAAAGTCTTGGTGGTTTAATCTAAATAAGTAAATAACAAAAAATCTATAAATCTATTTTCAAAAACAAAATCAAAACTTTAATGTATGTGACTTTTTTTTTTCAAAATTCTCATTAAAATTATTTACATATTATTTTCAATTTCATAATTTGACTTGCATTTAAAAAAAAAAATTAAATTTTCAAAAAGAGAGTTTGAACTTTTGTACAAAACCCTAAATTATTCCAAACTTTGGCTAAAAGAGAAAATATTTAAAAGCTTCAGAAATCAGTCCACTCGAACCCTAAATTGAACCCGTTCATCTTAGCCGTTTAATTGTTGGGAAGTGCAGCTTTCCAAAACTGCACCGTTGAACATTTGTGACCCACCTAATTACGGTACACAAGCTCGTAGAGAATAAACGCTTAGAGTAGAAGTATTAACACAAATATATGTGGAAACAAGTAAAGTCATTGCTCTGTCGATCAAAACAAGTTAAAAAAATCTAATCTTTGCGTCACCGTTTGTGTCTTCGCTTCTCTTCTCTAGGGTTCTTATACAACTTCCAGTAAACATGAGGTGAACTAAGAATCCTTTTGATTACTCTTCTTTATTAGGATCTTTATCTTACTCTTCCAATTGATGAATGATTCGTGCTTCTTGGTTTCATTCGTGTGTCATTTTTTCTCTGTTTTGTTCACTTTAGTCTTTCAGTTTTCGTCTTTGGTTTATCTTTGAAACTTGGCGTCTTTATACAATCGGTGGATTTAGGGCTACGCTTTCATTGGATTCTTGGGAAATGTGGAAATAAATGTTAGGGTTTTTATTTCAGGTTTAGGGTTTATTATGTTTGATCCGAAAGTTTTCATTACATTGTTGCCTCCAGTTGTGTAAGTATACTTCTTGCATCAATCTGCTCTTTTTTTTTTAAGCCTGAATCTTAGAGCAATTGGATTTGGGGTTTAGGGTTTAAGTTTGTATTATAGATGTGAATTTTCTTTCGCTTTGGTGTTCATGAAGTTTTAAACCACGGTATAAAATGAAGGATAGTTATCAACAGGCTTGGTGTATTAGATATGTATATATGTTTGGTGTTTCTGTTTTGTTATGTTTGCTGTGCTTTTGGTCTTGAAGGTGATTGTATTTCATGTATTTTACAGCCGTCATCCCGAAGTGAAGTGGGCCGAGACTACCGAAAAGATTTTCCTCACCGTAGTATTAGCTGATTCGAAGGACACAAAAGTTAATCTAGACCCAGAAGGAGTCTTTAATTTCTCTGCAAAAGCTGGTCCAGAAAACCACGTTTATGAACTTAAACTCGAACTTCACGATAAAGTCAATGTAGAGGTGTGAATTGTAGACTAACTTGGTCTCATTGTTTCATTTGTTGCCTGTTAAGTTTTAAATCTTTAACCTTGTTAAACATTTCAGGAAAGCAAAATCAACATTGGAGAAAGAAACATATTCTGTATCTTGGAGAAAGTAGAACCGGAAAGGTGGAACAAGCTATTGCGTGTAGGTAAGCCACCACACTATGTCAAGGTAGATTGGGAGAAGTGGGTAGATGAGGACGATGAAGGCGCCGCTGGTAAGAACCATCGTAAAAGCTATATATCTATTCATATGTACACACTTTGAAATTTATAAAAGCTCTGAAGGTGTTTAACTTTTTGATGTTTTTGCTTTGTTCTGCTTTGATTTAGGTGCTGGAGATATGGATGTGGGAGGAATGGAAGGACTGGGAGGAATGGGAGGAATGGGAGGAATGGGAGGGATGGGAGGAATGGATTTCTCGGTTTGTTTCTAGCTTATGAATCTTGTTTATCTTCTGCTTCACATGTATGTAGCTTTGAGAAATGACTTCATGATCGATCCTTGCTTATTGTAGAACTTTGGCGGACCTGGTGGAATGGGTGGTATGGGTGGGCTTGAAGGTCTCGGTGGCATGGGTGGACTCAGTGGTATGCCCGGACTTGAAGGACTTGGTGGCATGGGCGGTATGGGAGGCATGAGTGGTATGGAAGACTTTGAAGACAGTGATGATGAAGGTAAGGGTTAAGAGATCTTATGTTTGGTTATATCTTCCTGATGAAACAGACAGTACTTTGCCGGGTTGAATGACTTTGTAATTCAAGTATCTAATATTCCATTGTTAGATGTCAAGGATGCTTAGGAAACATTATGCAGGCTTTCTGTTTCTTTGTTGCTCTACAAAATGGTAACTCAAGTAATGAAATGCTTTTTTATGTAATTTCTTAAGAAACAGCGCCATCAGGAGACAAGAAAGATGATGCCATCAAGGAGGAAGCTCCGGCGACAGAAAAAGCCAAAGCAGAAGAACAAACAACATCTGTTAAGGAAGATAAGTGAAGACACTGTTCCTGTGATGAAAACCATATGGTATTATTAGCTTTCAGGTTTATGAAACATTCTACTTTTCTTCCTTTTTATAAAAACATGTTGTTACACTCTGTTTTGCTAATATGGATTTGTTTTCTGTTTAAGTATCTGCCATCAGTTGTGGTTATATGAGATTTGAGTTTCGAATTTTTCTTGGACTTTGCAATTTTTGGCATTAACATAAGAGTTTGTGAGGAATCTACTTATTTGCGGTATTGCAGGGACAATCCATCCACCATTGTTATCATTTGGAGCACAAGCTTTAGTCTCCTTCATGACCTCTTCAAATTTCAAAAGGGGTCCAAACTCTTTTTCTTCCTAGTCTTCGCCATCACCTTCTCCTCCACCGTTATTAAATCCTCCATTACCGTCACTACCATTAAAGCCATCCCCAACATAACCATCACTCTCAAATTTCTCAGGCTGATCAGTTACTAAAGTTCTAACATCGTCTTTCCCTAAGATGCTATCATCAACTTCTCCGTTCGTTTGTTCAGTAGCCGCAACACCACCAGATTGCGGCTCAGCTGGAGACAGACTATATTAACCATCAAAAGCCTCGACCTTTGCCTAGAAACACCTCTAATTCACATAACAGGAACTTTCGTTTCCTTCACCAAATCTCTAAATACAAAGTCTTGATCGCAAATCCTTAATGAAGAGATCTCTTTTCGATTTTTCACAACACTATAGAACTAAAAATTAATTGCAAATTCTGCCACTTCCTCTTCTATAAACAGAGCAAAGTCGACAAATTTAAACAATCTCCCATCAATCCAAAACTGAAACGGATAAAGAATCTTCTCCCACATTAGCTTCGTGAATCTGACCAGAAAGAAGAGAAGAAGAAGCGAAGAGTGGTGACTGGCTCTCGAGTTTCGACTGTGACAAAAAAAAAACATATAGTATTGTCGAAACCCACGCGCATCGATAACGCGTAGAGCGCGTGTAGCGAAAGCCCTGGACTGTTTTTGCTGAAAATTCATTTTATTAAAAAATTCCACGCGTGAGATGAGCTTTTCATTCTTCTTCTTTTTTTTAGCTAGCCCCGTAATTATTTAGTCATGTCAAAATTATCAATAATTATCGGGATAGGATTTGGATTCCCATCAATATTTCTAATACATTATTTTAAATTATTTCATATATTAATACTCAGATAATGTGATATTGCAACAAAAAAAAAAAAAAATTCATTTTTTGGGAGTTATCACACCTTAATACAAAATAATGTAATAATATATTAGATTATTAGATACCATAAACTATTTATATGTAATTTTGTCACAAAAATTATTTGTTTAAAAAGCTGATTAATAGCGCTTGTAATTATAATTTAATATTGAAATTTGAAACTGAGATATGATTATTTGTATATTAAATAGTATCAAACAGTATTATATTAGCTAAGCTTATGTTATATTATTTGTAATTGTACATCTAGTATTTGAATGGATGTTAACTATTTATTAGTCAGTTGGATATCCAATACTATTCATTACTTAAATCCAAACACATTATAACACAAGATTAGGTCCAGTGGATCATTAAGACAAAAGATAAAAGATTATTACATAATCCAGTTCACTAATCAAAAATGATAATAGATGAAACTGAATCTCATTCTATATGTAAAACAACAACAGACCCAATTTCTTAAAGGTCGAGACTAGAGAGAGCTTAAAACATTCAAACACTAGATATTTTTAGAAACATGAATCAAAGCTAAGCAAATTGATAAATATATTCAGATAAAGAAATGACCTTTTGAAGAAGAATCAATCAAAAGATCGTCTCTTTTGTCTCTCTTTCAAGTGTAGAGAGGTAAATTTGTCCAAGCACCAGAGACATGTCCATTTTCACATACATAAGCTCGAACAACTGGCTCACCATCATCATGAAACCCAAACATTCTTCTCAAACAAAACGATGAATGCAAATCCCAAGTTTCGTTACACTTACAAAATGCACATTTCAATCCCAAGATCTTACTTCGACTACCTTCGTTTATTGTTCTCCACACTCTAGACTTCTTGAAATCCTTGAAAATTCCTCTGAACAACATGTAGCTTCGTTTCTCTTCAACGTGAAGACATCCAGGCCGATTACAGATGTATAAACAATCACCTCGAAATCTACTCGCTAGAAGCTTGTTTCCTTGTTCACGACTAAGACTCCAAGGTCCTGTAGCTAAATGAGATCCTAGAGATCGACAAATCTTTCTTCGTTTCCTTGGTGGATGATCTCGTCCAGGTCTGATCTCACTTGTTTCGATTTCTTCTTGTTTTTCGATTGATTCTTCAGGAGGAGCAGAAAGAGTATCGTTGTAGAGATCGTCATAGAGAGACCAATACGAAGTCGTTTCTAAACCAGATCCGTTTGGTTTCGAAACTTCACCGTCGTTAAGAGCTGGATCTGTCGGTGTAGGTTTCGAATTGAGTCTATGGAAGTCTTGATCAGGACCTAGTTCACGTTCTAGACCGAAATCGGAGTTTTCGAGGAGAAATCCGGCGTGGTAGAGGCCAGGACAGCAGACGGAAAGTTTGAAAAGAGAATCCCAACCACCAGGAGGAGCAATTGACGAATCCGCGGCGGTGGATGAAGATGAAGAAGCTGAAGTTGCAGAAGTAGAAGGGAGGAGATCGGAGATAACGGTGGGGATTGCGAAGTAACAAAACGCTTTGTAGCAAACGTTTCGTGCAATCGAGAAGAATTTGGTGCAGACACAAGCGAGACGAGCCCAGTTTCTTGGATCATCTTGAAGCTTGAAGAAGATTTTGAAGACAACATCATCTGGTATAAAAGAGAAAACAGATTCCGCCATGGATCCTCTCTCCCAAACCTTCTCCTTCTTCAACTCACTCATTTTAATGGCGGCCGTTTCTTATCCAAACTTCTCTTTGCTTTCATTATTATATATATGGAATGAATCCGGTTCGAGTAAACCGGGAATTATTCTAACCGGTTTAGGTGGTTCACCCAAATTCAACAATCACCACACAAAGGCAAAATAATGCATAACGCACCAAGCGAATAAATCGTACTATGGTCCATTTGTGATAGATACAACTAGGCCTGGGCATTCGGTCGGTTCGGGTTTTTCAGTTTACATAAATGATTTTCGATTTGAACCGAATAATATTTCGGTCCGGTTCGGTTTAAAAGTCGGTTTTTCGGTTTAATTTTGAATAACAGAATATGTTGATAAACTGAACCGATATAATTTATTTCTTGAACCAAAAAATTTTGGTTTATTTCAATTATGAATTGAACCAAAATATTCTTCTTCTTTCTTGCGATTTTCTTTCTTGCTCGAGAACTATTTTCAGTGGAAAAGCAAGAGGCACAAGCCATAATTGTATCTGGGTAGAAAAATATATCATTTGGTTTAGTCTCATCGCAATTTGCTCTACCTTCTCTGCACGTGAAGTCCATTGATGATTGTAAAATCTCCTCCATTTACGTTGGTACATTTGGTTTTGCCACACATCATAACTATTCCACATTTTTCTTCTTTGAT
Organism: Lepidium campestre; assembly: GCA_009757365.2. Lineage (NCBI taxonomy): Eukaryota > Viridiplantae > Streptophyta > Magnoliopsida > Brassicales > Brassicaceae > Lepidium > Lepidium campestre. Next base: position 26,119 of record WJSH01010299.1, on the reverse strand, counting down.
GGAGTCGTCAATGATCGTATAAGGAGGAAAACACATGGAAAATGAGATCCTTGATTAGTTAAATGCAGAAATTTGGGAAGAGAGGAGATCCCAGATCCGAGAGAAGAAGAAAGTCAGCGAAAGCTTTTTAGGGTTATAGAGGTGTATTTCGGTTTAATTAAAACCGATCGGTTTCTTTTTACCGAACCGATGACCGAATAAAATTATAAATCTCTCCGATCGGTTCATAACTACAAACCGAAATTAATCTGGAAACCGAAAATTTCGGTTCGGTCGGTTCGGCTTATCTCGGTTCTTTCCAAAAGCCCAGACCTAGATACAACCCTTGTTCAAAAAATCGATGGACGTTAATCGGCCATTTGGTATGGGCGTAGCGATTAATCGAAAAATCGGATTAAACTCAAGGATTAATCGGTGACTAGTTTTTGGACTATTTTAATGTTTTAAAAACATATTAATCTATTATAGTTAAATTTTTATATAAACTACTCTAAACACATAAAAACATATTATAAAAACAAAATTTTATGATTTTTACTAAAATTTTGAACACAAACTATTGTACATTATCAAAAGTTGCAATCTTAATGTCTCAGTAATAATAATAAAAAAATGTTTTATACTTCCAATCTAAAAGTAATCAGAATATGCCAGATTAAACGGAAAGTAATCGGATTCGGTTGAAATTAATCGAATTATACGGAAATTAATCGGATTAAATAAGGAATAATCAGATGATCGATTTTTTAAGGGATTAGTTATTAATCGAGACAGATATGGTGAGTCTAGCGATTAAACGGAGAGTAATCGGAGCTAGGCGAGAATTTTTCAAACAGGGATACAACTCTATAAATACTTAGGATAATTAAAGATTTAAAATAATACGTATAGATATTTTTATTGCTAACAGAACTAATCTTGTATTTAAAGATGAAAATAGTGGATGGATTTTGAAAAAAAATTCAAGTATTTATCATGTGTTAGTTGATTTTTTTTCTAGATGCATCAGAAATAACATGCATGAAACCGAAAGAAATTAGGAATTTATTATCGTTACATGCAAAAATAGAAGCGTTACTATGAGCAACGTTGTGTGATTTCAATCATTTTCGATGTAACGTTTCCATTTTTGCGTGGAAGCGGAAGAAATTACGAATTTATTGCAGTTACATGCAAAACCTGAAGCGTTATTATGAACAATTTTGTGTCTTTCAATCATTTTCGATGTAATGTTTCCTTTTTTGTATGAAAGCGAAAGAATTTATCGTTGTTACATGCAAAAATGGAAGCGTTACCAGTGTCGGCTCGGTATGATTTGATGCCTAAAATAATTTTAAAAATTGATGCCCTACTTTTTTTTTTATTAAACTGAAATCATGACAATATAAATTAAAATCAGTTTTTTTTTAAAAAAAAAAAAAGACTCCAATAAATTTAATGAGATCTAACAACATAACATATAATAATTTTCAAAATCCTTGTAATAAACAAAAGTCACATAGTTCCAATGTTTAAGGTAAAGAAAAAAAAAGAAAGCATACTAAGATTAACTAAAACTACATTTCGTCCAATTATATATATCAAATCATTTAGCTGAAGTGTTAATAAACTTTCAACTGCTACTTCGTTTGGCTAAAGTTTGCATAGATAAAGTTATTATGTAACTTTGTAAAGACAATTAAGCAGCTAGGTTACAAAAAATAATTATAATCATCAGGTAATCATGTTTAAAATTAAATTATACCTCATTTACTTGCAGAATTATTTAGCACTTGCAAGGTTTTGAAGTTTGATTTAATTAAAAATTTGATAAAGAAGAAAGAAAGCAAAGAGAATAAAGATTAAAAGCAGAGAAAAAATTGTTGGAGATTGAAGATAAAAAAGTAGGATAAGGTGAAAAAATGAAATTGTTTTTTAATGATGTTTGTTGTAATCAAACTAGTGACAAGTTGCCCAATTTTAAGTACGGTGAACCACTACACTAATATAATTAAAAATTGATGTCCCTAAATATTGTTAAATATTATGCTGCCCAAAACACATGTTTGGTGGGCTTGTACCCAGAGCCGAGTCTGGCGTTACTATGAGCAATGTTGTGTCTTTTGAAAAATAATTATGAAATAGTAAAAGATAGTATCTGTAACGGAAGAATAGTTTTTCTTCTTTTTTTCTACAAAATTTTACGAAAATCACAAGTTGTCACGGTAGATCTCATATGGCTCATTGGTTATGGTTTTCTCGTAGTCAATTAGTTTTCTTTATCTCAACTTTATCTCAACTTTTGTCCACGTATTCAGAAGAAATATAAAACCTTAAATATTTTGTCAATTTTTTCACACAAATTAATAAATAATACTAAATGTCTATTATACTCCTAATTACTAATAGTAAACAATACTAAATGTCTATTATACTCCTAATTACTAAAGGTAATGATTTGCTAAATTCCACAATAACAAATCTGATTGGATTGGAGGTTAAAAATAGAACTTTTTATCAAAAGTTGCATTAAAACTCTAAAATAACACTATATGTAACAACTTTTTAAACTAGAATGACGCTTATTAAGAGACGGAGGGAGTATATATTAGCTCATGGTCTACTGATTTCGATCAAGTCGTAAATAAAAAATGAACCGAGGGAGTTATTTAGTATCCTGAACACAGTTGCAGTAAATATTTAAGAAAAAGAAAAAAGAGTAAAGATGCCGAAGTGTAATTTCAGAAATACAACTACTTCTCAACTTCTCATACTTGTTTTAGTCACACCAACAACATAAAGAGGAGATAATCTTCCAAACAAACCCATCTTTTTTACCTGATTATGAGATTTTTCGTTACCTGTATATAGTTAAGGAGAGATTCAGACAACGAACCAGAATGTTCCAAAACAAGTGAACAACAGTGTGAATTACCGAGATGGACTTCTGCTTCTGCTCTTGCTCTTGCTCCTGCTACGGATAGGGCTCTTACTTGCTTCCATTGGCTGCTTGTTAGGGCTCTTACTTACTTCCTTCTGAACCTGAAACACACAAGTTTTAAGATGAATCAGATGATGATCATGTAATTAGCTACACATTGATCTTGTCTTCTGGATATTATAGATCGAAAATAGACAAAATATTGTTCAGATACGACTGATGATTACAAAGAGTACAATGACTTACAGAGGGTAGAGGAGATCTTGACCTTGAACGAGATCTGCAAAAGTCCGAGAAACAAATCCAGTTTTAATATCCAATATGTTTCCAGTGTTTAATAGCTGTTTCACCAAGATCCTTGATGCCTCATTCCATGTCATAGATCAAAATGTTAACACAAGAAAGCAAAAAAGAAAAAACTAGCAGAGACATAAACCAACACACGCAGCCTTTTCGTTAAAAAAGAGGGCGGAGATGGAAAATCTGAAGGAGAATCTAATTCTATCAAACCCTGTGTCCAGAACAGCATCAGTTCCATGAGAATCCAGATTGCTTGTTGAATTGCAGGTAATGCAAATATGTTTCCTAGCTCATCGATGGATCCATATTTTGATGACATGACACTATATCAATGCGATCCAATGTCTCCACTGTTACCAATCTAGCAGCAATGGATATATCAGAAAAAGAAAGTTTCAATTCCAAACTTGCCCTTCTAAGATAGAGGGTATACCCATGAGAAGAAACAGTTGTATACAACCAACCAAGAAATCCACCAGATATTAATTTCCATATTTTAGTCGATTGTATGTATATCTATATCTTGGAAACAAAACCATTCTCAGAAAGCCTTAACTAGAAGCGATCATCATTCTTAATTAACAAACTCTGAAGTCATCCCAATGACTTCTTCTAATGAGATGTCAGCAAACCTCTGAGAAGAGCTAAAGCCTTTGCTATGTATCTGGCTATCTGTTGAATTTTCAGCATAAACATAAGAGAAGGAAAAAAGCATACCCTCGCGGAGAAAGTGACCTTGACTTAGAGCGGGAGTGCGAGCGAGGAGATCTTGATGTAGATTTTGCCGGCGACCTACGGGAAGATTTAGCCTTTGGACTCCTGCTCTTGCTCCTGCTTCTGCTGCGGCTGAGACTACGGCTGTGGCTCCGCCCACGGCTGTGACTACGACTACGGCTGCAGCTTCGGCTGCGGCTCTTAGAATAGGATCTTCCACGGCTAGGGCTCCTTGAATCCCTCCTTGAATCATATTCTCTAACCTATAATGATTTGGGGAAATGTTAAATTCCATTAAATAAGAACGCAGTTCTCCAAAATATGTGGCTTTAACATACCCGGACATATCCACGAGAAAATGCATTCCGAAACTCTGTGTCATCGAGCTTTTTTACCTAGATAAAATGAAGAATATACTCATGAGTAATCAAGGATAAACAAATTCTCACCTACAAAAAATCAAAGGATTGGAACAAGATGGACATCTCACCGCATACTTCATATCCTCGTAGCTGGTATAATCTACAATTCCAGTTGTACCTGTATAAAATTTTCCAAGATATAGATTTTTAGAGAAGACCACAGACTAGTTAAAACAGGCCTTACATGCAAAAAATACAAACAGCTTTAGACGCATCTCTATTTTCAGGTAAGATATGAAAACTTACCTCTACCATCACGGAACACTTGAGAGAAACAGACTTCTCCTCCTTTACGCATGTGATCCTACATATATATAAAAAAAAGATTTACGTCAAGATTAGTAATCTTCGAAAATGTAGGAACAACAATGAGAAACTTTTCCACAACTGTGTACAGTAGTCACCTTGAGGTCTTGCCAAGAAGCAGATGAAGGCAGACCTGACACTAAAACTGTATAGTGGAAAATATTAATATAGAGATTTCTCCTAAAATTTGAACACACTAATCCTAGAAATGTCATATATACCGCGGTACTCAGATCTCCTAGACGGTCCACGCCCACGACCACCAAAGTCACCACCATCACGACTGCCATGACCACCACCACTGTAACTACTACGAGCGTCATTTGATGATCGCCTCCCACCATGAGCTAGTTCCACCTGCAGTGACCAACATGTTGCAAATATGTTAGGAACCAGTCAAAAAACAAGTACAATAACAAAGTTTGTAATGTAACTCTGGAATTTGATGATTAACAAACCCGTAAACGCTGCCCATCAAAGTCATAACCATCACGGCCATGAATAGCATCTTCAGCATCCCGAGCATCCTCAAACTAAAACACAAATATTATAGAATGAAAATGGTTAGTCACTGATAGCAGTATCTCACAACAAAAGCAAACTCTTGAACACTGCACAAGGATTTGACATTCGAATTAACACATATCCTTCATATAACATGATGTTTCATAATAAGCTGACCTCGACGAATGCATAGCCAGGAGGTCTCGGGGGAATCTTCAAATCAATTTGAACAACACGTCCATACTGCATGCAAACAACGAAGAACAATTCTTACTTCCTTCGAACAATCACAAGCCAGCATAATATCATTTCTAAGATGTACTCAATTTCTTCACATATAAACATTGCAAACACACATTTTTCAGACAACACAAATTACCATCCTGATTTAAAACACAATGATCCGCAGACAAAACTAGTAAAACCGTTCAACATAAACGCCTTGAACAAAGACTAACACAATTACCAGTACCAATTAAATAATTAGCACAAATGATTCATATACCTTACTGAACAGATCTTCAACTTCTCTCTCGCGGATATCGCCGGGAAGGTTTCCGACGTAAATAGTTCTACTCGAACGGCTGCTCATTTTTTCCTTTACCAAAATAAAAAACGCGATATACGAACATCAATAAATCCAAACAGATAAGTGTCCGCACAAAAAAGCAAAAATCGTGGGACGACGATTAACATACGCAAACAGTTTTAAAAAAAATCCCAAAATTAACGAGAATTGATGAATCGTCAGTATAAGAATTAGATTCCAGTAACGATTCTGATCACCCGAGAGAAAATTCCGATTGAAAAGGAGAAAGGAAGAGACTTATTTCTCACCTGGATCGAAATTAGAGAAATGGCCTTAGGGTTTTCGAATTGCAGAGAGGTTAATAGCTGAGAGCAGCACGTAAATACATTTTAGACCGTATAAAATACATCTACCCCTTTGGTAATAAACCAATAAATAATCTTGATAAAAAAAAAACTAATAAATAATGAAATTAAAAAAAATAATGGTGTAGAAAGGAAAATATTTGATAATTTAATATATATTGTCAATTAATTTTTTTTGTCATCAATTAAATCAGTAATATCTGAACTATAACCAACTTTTTTGCTATACGATTTTTCAAAGTCAAACTCAAAGGAAAAAACTATTTATTCCCCTAATCAATTTTTATTTTAAATTAAATTTTCAATTTAATTAAAAATATCCATAAATTAATAAAAAAATATAATAATCCTAAAGTTTTATGATTTTAAATAATTTAATATTGGAGTTGGTGGCTTATGTTTTGCTCACTTTTGTTACAAAAGCAAATCAAGCTCTTAAACCCAATAGAGCTTTCTCCAAATTCTCAGCTGATTATTCGATTTTCTATTCAATTCATTCCCAAATTCTGATTTTGCCCTAAGGGATTTTTGTTTGCATTGTATGTGATCTGGAAAGATCTTAGCTTTTATCAATGTCTCAGAAACATCTAGAATCATCACGAAGCTCAATTGAATCATGCACTTCACAGCTCCTCTCATGGCGACCATTTAACCGTTCCAAAACCCTAGATTCATTTGATCAGCCACTTCAGATACCTTATGCCTCGAATTCGACTACTAATGGGTTTCACTCCACTCCTAAACGCCCTTGCTTCTCCGATCGATCCACCTCTTTCTCCATTGAAGCTCTGAGCCGTCTCTCTCTCGCTGACGACGATAATGGTACTTACGCCGGAGGGAAGACATTAACAGCTTCGAATTTCAATAATAAAGGAAGTTTTCGGTTAGTAGCGAGGAAACGACGGCGACGCAATTCGAGATCGGTGTCTGGTCGGAGTAGTGATCGGAGTGGGACTCGGAAATGCTGTTCCATTGGAGCTCATGGGACCTGCTCTGATTTTCCTTTCGCCGTTGGTACAGATTCAAGTGGAGAGCTTTTTGGTGAAGCGAATTGGGCTTCCGATGTGAGCGAGGCGGCGCGGAATTCACGGAGAGATCGGCGAGATTCCGGCGGAGAGAAAGAAGCTTCCGGATTTGGATTCGCCATTGGAATCGATCCAATGGGGAATGAATCTGGATACGGGAGTGAACCTGGATACAGAGGTGATGCTGAGTTTGGTTATGGTGATGAATTCGATGATGAAGAAGAAGATGTGAAGCCATTGTTTTGGGGAGGTAAAATTCAGAGACTTTGTTTTCTCTAATTCTTTAGCTGATCTTTGCTATGAAGATTTAAAGATAGATAATCATTTATATGAATATTATGATATATAGTTTGACGATTTTGACTTTGATTTTAATAATGCCAAAGATGGAAACTTTGGTGTTGTTTGCCACATCTTCTGATCCAATGACTGATCTTGATCTGCTTATTTATGGTCTTGCCTGATGTGGAAGGATGTCCCAAGCGTAGGACATGTCTGATAGTTGGCAATTTAGGGTTAGAGAATGATACTACAAATGGTGAAACATCAATCTATTTAGGGCCAAAACACAATTTGGTAGTACATTGAGGGAATTGTGTTATTATGTTAGGTGTTTTGACTGAAATGTATTTGTTTTTCTTCTTGGTATTTTGATTTGCTTGCTGATTGTTTTGGCTTTGGAGCAGATACAGGTTCAACATTGGAGATGTCTGGTGATACGAAGTTCCCAGATAGTAAACCTCAATTTAGATGTCGCCGCAGAAGACAACATGACTACAAAACTGTTGATTCCATGAGATAAAACACAACAACGACATTGTTACTATTCAGTCAAAGCCAAGTCTAACATCTGGTAAATATGGAAGCTTTCCCAGTCCTGTCCAAATGTGGTTAGCTCATCTGCACTGATGATGATTAGCAGACACAAGACAAAGAAGTCTTGTTGGAGAAACTCTCTGGGTTTATGTTCATTTTGAGACTTGAAAGGCTGAAAGTTTAAAGTGCTCTCTCAAGCAATTTTTTTGAAAGATTCACCCAAACCACAATGTGTGTATAGATGTATCAATTTGTTTATGTATCAATTGATATTATATTATTAACCTTCGAGATTCTGGAGTAGACACATATAGTAGGTAAATTGGTAATGCTACAACAGTCAGTGAAAAGAGTTTTGCCAATACTTGATTTGGCAAAACATGTCAATCAGCCTCTCTTGGGTTATAGCTTAGGCAAGTACTTGTACAAAGTCGCGAGGTAACCCTCGACTGGAATTAGAGGTTTAAAGTCATTTAAGACGTGGCATGTGGCTTTCCACTAGAATTTGATTCTACATAACAGTCTAGCGACGCTACTATTTACAATCACTAGAATTTACAAGAACATTCATTTAGTTATGGCTATCGTTTACTATCATATCAACTTTGATTTAGTTATGACAAACAATTATGTGTGAGTAGCTGTATCGATTTAATTGATTCTTCTGAAACCCCACAAACTCGGACATAACGATTGTTACTCAAATGGCTATCAAGCAGTTGTTGAAATGTATGTTGCTCGTTAGACTGATGCTCCCTAAAATTGACTTGTCTCTTTATAATATTGTGGAGTTCAACGAAAATGAAGTCATCATAATTTAAGACACCAGAAGATGTAGTTGAATCAAACCACAACGACCACCATTCTAAGTCTCAATATTTTGTTTTGCAGAAATAGACATCATTAAACAAATAACATTATACTTAAAACATAAAAGCGTTTAAAAATGGTGTTGAAATGACTTGGTACAAAACTAGTCCGTGATCTAAGCCAAGGATTAGAACCTAAAATTTCATGGTGTATGAATTAGGGTTCAAAATTTTGTGGGTTAAACTTTCTTTTTTAACAACTTACAAACATTACCCAAAACGGTTTCAGAAAGTCAAGGAGGATGATCCATGTTTACAAAAGAAATATCTCGGGATAAAAATCTCACACTACGAGTCATCAAACTATCAGATTTTTTGTCAACAATTGGATCGATAAAACCTTATCATAACCTAAAGTCCACTCCCTAAAATTCTTTTTTTTTTCTTCCACTTGTAGCGGGGAGGGATCAAACCCCAGTGTCATATGATTTGTAAAGAGACCACTACCACTAGGCCACATGTTCTTGGCAAATATATAGTTGAGAATGCATAGATTAAATGGAGAAAATGAGTGAAGAAACTTATGAAAACTCATCCAAATATGTTAAGAAAGCAGTCGACCACTCCGCAGGTGCCGCCATCATTCCACTAACTCAGTTATCTGTTGCGGATCTTCGAGAACTCATTGCTATATATTTGTCGTGAATTCTACTTTCGTTTTCTATTGTGATGAGTGCTTCCACTTCTGCATGTAAATGTGGTTTTAAAAACCGTTTATAAAGGAAAAAAGCCTATAATTTCGAGTAGAACCTTCAATAGCCTTGGACCGGTCGTGACTTGGTAGTATCATTTTTTCATCTTCACTTATTTATCACTCGCTTAGTCACTTATATATACTATGTTTAGTTTTTTTTTTACTTAGAGATGATGGAACTACATGTTCCTACGTAAAACCAAAAAAAAAACTACATGTTCCTACGAATATGGAAACATATAATAATTAATAAGAGAAATTTGAAGGAAAAGAGATCATGAGTTGCTCTTGCTCTTACTCCCTAATTCTATGAAACAGAGTAGTGAGCCTTTATTTGCAATTGATTATAAAATTAAATGAAAGAATTAAGTCTCTTTGACTTAGTCAAGATTGTTCTTGTGAGCACATAGAATGCCTTGGTGATGAGGGCACATATTTTTCCTTGTCGAGTAGACTTGATTGTACAAGTGTGGTCCGGAGCAACATGAAAATAAGAGGTAGAGTTTTTAATACCACAATTGTGGTCCGTATCAAACCAAAACGTCCTCTCATACCAGATATTGAAGTAGCATAGTACATATATCTTAAATTCAGCTACATTCGAAGACAGAAGAATCAGGTAAAATTTCTTAAATATCGTATATAATGTAGTGAGAGAAGTTCATAACATATTACCACTGTCCTAAATTCTTTTTGCCCTATATCAATCGACCACGACAAGTGTGTTAGCAATAATAATGTTTTAAAACTTAAAGAATCTAACATAAGGAAAGTTTCTTAAGAAAATAAAATCACCCTTTTATGTTTATTTTTGGCTTTTCTTGAATAGAGAAGATGGAAACGAATCCACAAGGACCAAGTGTTACACTATCAATCTCTAAATAAAATTTAAGCTAAGACAAAATGATGGTGGTTGTGATGGTAATCAAACAAAACAAAGCAAATAAACAATATGAATTCAAATAAATAAAAGCATCAAGTTCAGGGAAATCCACAGGACATCAAAGCAATAAACCAAGAAATTATTCAGGGAAAAATTTAAAATCGTCTTGAACTCAAAACACTAATTTATAGCACAACCAATGTCGTGGCGTCGACTACTATATCTAGCAACCTAGAATCCTAAACTGTCGTTTGATCGTAAAATTCTAGACATGCATTATGGATCAAGTTTGATATGTTCACAAATTGCCTTAATATCAGCTTTCGTTGGCTAAGGACAATTTGCTCATATATGTTCTTTCAGGCATTTAATCAAACACTTTTAGTGCGTTAAACAACCTAAGATCAGAAGCTAGGCGGCCAAGCTAACATAAGCATTAAGAATAAATATAGATGAAAGATGAAGAATCCTAAGATAATCCCTATCTAGCCCTAATTTATCAATTCATGAAATCCCTGGGAAAACCCTAAACTTGATTGGAGAACTACTTAGACATGGAAGAAAAGAACAAAACAATAGATTGAATGGAAAACATAATGAAATTGTAATAGAAAATAAAAAGGTTCAGAAATCTTCTCCAAAGATGCAAAGTAAAACATCGTCTCCCAAAAGTCTAAGAAATCTCAAATCAAAAGCAGAAGAAAACATGATAGAAAAAGATGTCTTTAAGAGCCTTTTCTAGGTCTCTTAACTTAGGTCTAAAAATAGAAAAACGTATTGGGCCAAATTGGATAAGCCCAAATAAAATAAGTCACGTGTTTGATATATGTTGAGTTCAAGGAAGTTTCATCGATCACTTTGTTGAGCTAGGGGTCGATGAAATCCAACAGAAAGTAGTCGTGAGGCTTCAGATCCATTCCGCCTATCTTCTCATCGATTGAAGATCGATAAAATACCACATAGATGAATAATAATTGTTCTGGTGAAAAGCATCGATCAACCCATCGAACAAGGGGTCGATATATTCTAACTGAAGCTTTGTCTCAATTATTTTTGGCTGTTTCGACCTCTTTTGTCGACCTCAAGGTCGATGGTTGCTTCCAGAACGTCGATCATCACAATTTTCGCGTCAGAATGACATATCTCGAGTAAAATCGTCATATTTTCATAACCGCTTGTCCAAATGCCTTCAAACCACCGCCAAATGAAAGCTAATTCCCGTGGCTATTTTGTGTCAAAATTTCATCCAATTCCTTCCAGGGGAAAGCCTTCATAGACCTCTTTTGTCGAGCATAAGTAGATGAACTCGACTAGAAAGCTTTCTTCCTTGATTTCTTGCATCCTTGCTACATTCTCTTGCTTCTACATCCATCTCCAAGCCTTCAAGTCTCCAATTTAGTTCCAAATCACCTAGAAGGACTCAAGAAATAGAAAATATGCGACTCTCTACACCTAGAACTCTAGAATTGAAAATATGCTAAAACATTGGTGAAAACATGAGAATGTATGAACCTAAGTAACAAAACTAGTGTAAAATATGTATGAATCTAGGTAAAATGCATGTATATCATTGGGGTGCTCCTACTAGAAGTGGTTTGCGGTAAACGTCCTATCGAGATTAGTAACCAGGTTGGTGAGAGGATCTTGCTCGTGGATTGGGTTTATACGTTCTGGATGGAGGAAAACATCTTGAATGCTAGGGACCCGAATCTAGGGTCAGAGTATGACCAAAAAGAAGTCGAAATGGTTTTGAAGCTAGGATTGTTGTGCTCTCACTCCGACCCAAAAGCTAGACCAACTATAAGACATGTACTAAATTATCTAAAGGGAGATGCAATATTACCAGATTTGTCACCATTGGACTTGCATAGCAATGCAATGACGTTGGGAAACCACAACGGATTTAGTGAGTCAAGCATACTTACCGGGGAATCTTCCATTGCTTATTCTGTACTCTCTAGCGGGAGGTGATATTGAATATCACAAGTTGAAATCATTGTGTCATAGCTACATCAAGAGTTTATTTATGTCAATCGGATCGACAAGATCCAATCCTTAATCTAAACCCCAAGCTCCAAACGATATGTTTTGGGTGACGCGATTCCCTGCAACCATATTAGTATATTTGTGTGTTGTTAGGACTTTATCTGTAATGTATCTCTATATTCTTCTTGGTACTTTGATTTGCTTAGTGAAACCATAATCTCAGATATTAAACCTCAATTCAGGTGTTGCCACATTAGAAAACATGACCACAAAAACAACTGATTTCATGAGATTAAACACAAACAAGCCCATAACTTTTCAACCAGAGCATAGTGCTAATCTAGCTTGCACATATAGTAGTTAATGTTACAAAAATTGATGAAAAACAATAAAATCTCTCTTTTTTGTTTTCTTTTGTCACTACTATTATGTTAAGTTTAGTTTGACCGTCACTTTTGAACCACAACATTAGTCACAATACTAACAGAGTAATAGATTTTGGTTGTTGTATACTTTCTTCTATTTCAAATTTTTTTATGTTTGTATTTTAGCGGCAACTATATAATATAATTTTAAAGAAACAAAATTTCTGTTAACAATTGTTACTCAAATGCCTATCAAGTCGTCGTTGAAATGCATGTTGCTCGTTAGGTGATACAAATTGATGAGTATTTAGACTGATGAGATCCCAAAAGACCACAAAATTAGACTTCCATTCTAAGTCTCATGATTTTGTTTTTGGAAAGAGACATCATTAAACAAAGTGAATAACATTATACTTAAAACTTAAAAGCGTTTAGAAATGGCGGTCTAATCACTTGGTACAAAACTGGTCCCTGGCATTAACAATCTAAGCCAAGGCTTAGTTAACCCCAAATTTCATGGTGTATATGAATTAGGGTACAAAACTTTTATGGGTTTAAAAATCTTTTTTTCAACAACTTATATTTATAACTGAAAACGGTTCCTAAAGTCAATTAAGAGGATCCATGCTTACAAAGAAAATATCGCATGACAGAAGTCTATCACTACGGATCAAATTATCAGATTTATAGTTGATAGTGCATAAAATTAAGCGAAGAGAAAATAAGTAAAGAAACTCATGATCCTTGAAAACTCATCCAAATATGTTAAGCAAGCATGCCACTCCCCAAATACCACCATCATTTCACTAACTCAGAGCTATTTGTCGCGGATTTTATGACCGTCTTCTATTGTGATGATAAACTTACTAATTCTCAAAGTAGTGCTTCCATTTGACGGATAAAGGTGGTTTATAAACATTTATAAAGAAAAATTTAACTTCGATTTCAAGTAGAACCTTTGATACCTTGAACGGGCTCATTTTCATTTTCACTTGTTTGGCACTTCTGATAAGGTCAGAAACCTAAAACAAATCAACAACATAGTTTCTTAGAAAAATTTAATCCATTATATTCCTTTTTTTGTCAACAATTGGATCGACAAGGCCCGATCCATAGCCTAGAGCCCATTAGCTAAAATCCCTTTATAATATACCAAATTGTAGTGGGGAGGGGTCGAATCTCTGATGTCTGAGTCATTAGGTGGATTATTATATTCTATGTTTAGGTTTTTTGAACTTAGAGGAGATGGAACTAGATGTTCCTTAATAATATGGAAACATATAAACAACAAACAATGAGGGAAATGTGGAAAAGAGATCACGAGTTACTGCTACTCCCTAATTATATGAAACAGAGTAGTGAGACCTCTATTTGCAATTGATACTAAAATTAAGAATCAAGTCTCTTTGACTTGGTCATGACTGTCCTTGTGAGCAAATATAATGCCTTCGTAATGAGGGTACAAATTTTTCTTGTGGTCCGGAGCAACATGAAAATAAAGATCAGAGTTTTTGATCAAAAAACAAAAGACTGAAAAATAGGTGCCGTTTTAATACCACAATTGTGATATGTATCAAACAAAAACGTCCTCTCATACCAAGTAATAAAGTTCCAAAGCTTAAAGAATCTAACATGAAAGTTTCTTAGGCAAATAAAATCACCATTATATGTTTCATTTTTGGGTTTTCTTGAATAGAGAAGATGGAATCAAATTTGGTACTACAAGGGTTTTAAGTACTGTTACTTGCAAGCAATATAAATTTAATGTATGGCTTAGTCTTTTGATATAATTACGACTGTCATTTACTACTTCAACAGCTTCACTGAATACACATGGGATAATAGAAGTTGTATCTTGTATTCTTGTACCACAAGATTGCCAATTAAAGCCTTTGTAGACCGCTACTATGATCCATCTAGGTCTTCGCGAGTCTCCACCTTTACCTGTAATTCAGGCTACGATGACTTTTCCATTATCTCTACACCATAAATTGTCTTAGTGGATCTTACAAACTCAAATATCTAAATGCAAAAGCTAAAGAGAAACAAAAAAAAAAAAAACAGAGTCATGTTCATCAAGCTCTTCACCATTTTCTTATTCAGCTTCCTCTTTCAATCCCTAAAGGCCTCTTCCCATATTCTCAACTTCACTTACAATGGCTTCCGTAATCCACTGCCTAACATATCCATCCAAGGAATAGCCAAAGTCACACCTAAGGGTCTCTTGAAGCTAACTGATAAAACCCTTACACGTACCGGTCACGCTTTCTGTAATGAACCAATCCGGTTTAAAGATTCCCCAAACGCCACTGTTTCGTCCTTCTCCACAACCTTTGTCTTCGCTATGAATCCTCAGACCCCGACACTTAGCGGCCACGGCTTGGCCTTTGTCGTCGCTCCTAACTCTAGCCTCCCATTTTCCTCGCCCAGCCAGTTCCTTGGCCTCTTCAACGTCACAAACAACGGCAAAAATTCAAATCATGTTTTCGCTGTTGAATTTGACACGATAAATAATATCGAGTTTTCTGATCCGAACAATAACCATGTCGGAATCAATATCAATAGCTTAACATCGATAAAGAGTTTGCCGGCTGGATACTGGGACGAGAAAGACCAGTTTAATAATCTTTCTTTGATCAGTCGTAGACGCATGCAGGTTTGGGTCGATTACAATAGTCGTACCCATCAAATCGACGTGACAATGGCTCCGTTCAGCTTTGAGAAACCTAGAAACCCGCTTATTTCTACCGTCAGAGATCTATCTAATGTTTTCTTGCAAGATATGTACGTAGGCTTCTCGTCTTCAACAGGTTCTATTTGGTTGGACCAATTTGTTCTCGGGTGGAGTTTCAGGTTAAAGGGGGAAGCTCCGCCATTGGCGTTATGGGAACTTCCAAGACTCCCGAGGTTTAAAGGCACAAGATTACGCAGGTTCTACAATAAAGGGATGCCTTTAGTTGCTCTTGTGGTGATTCCCATCTTGATTATTATCTCGCTCATCTTCCTCGTGCGATTTATCATGAGGAGGAGGAGAAAGTTCGCAGAAGAGCTTGAAGACTGGGAAACAGAGTTTGCGAAGAACAGAATAAGGTTCAAGGACTTGTACTATGCCACTAAAGGGTTCAAAGATAAGAACTTTCTTGGATCTGGTGGGTTCGGGAGGGTTTACAGAGGTTTCATGCCTAAGACGAAGAAGGATGTTGCTGTGAAAAGAGTCTCAAATGAATCTCGACAAGGGTTAAAAGAGTTTGTGGCTGAGATCGTGAGTATTGGACAGATGAGTCACCGGAATTTAGTCCCTCTCTTGGGTTATTGCCGCCGAAGAAACGAGCTTCTTCTGGTATATGATTACATGTCTAATGGAAGCTTAGACAAGTATTTGTACAATCGTCCCGAGGTGACCCTCAATTGGAAACAGAGGTTTAAAGTCATTAAAGGTGTGGCTTCTGCCTTATTCTATCTCCACGAGGAATGGGAACAAGTGGTGATTCATCGTGACATCAAAGCCAGCAATGTTTTATTAGACACAGAGCTCAATGGAAGACTTGGAGATTTCGGTTTAGCTCAGTTATGTGATCACGGTGCAGATCCTCAAACCACGCACATAGTTGGAACTTGGGGATACGTAGCCCCTGATCACCTCAGGACAGGAAAGGCCACAACTGCTACCGATGTTTTTGCATTTGGGGTACTCCTACTAGAAGTGGCTTGCGGTAGACGTCCTATCGAGATGGGGAACCAGGTTGGTGAGAGGATCTTGCTCGTGGATTGGGTTTATGCATTCTGGACGGAAGGAAACATCTTGAATGCTAGGGACCCAAATTTAGGGTCCGAATATGACCAAAAAGAGGTCGAAATGGTTTTGAAGCTAGGCTTGTTGTGCTCTCACTCCGACCCAAAAGCTAGACCAACTATAAGACATGTACTACATTATCTAAAGGGAGATGCAATGTTACCAGATTTGTCGCCATTGGACTTGCATAGCAATGCGATGACGTTGGGAAACCACAAGGGATTTAGTGAGTCAAGCTTACTTACCGGGGAATCTTCCATTGCTTATTCTGTACTCTCCAGCGGGAGGTGATATTGAATTTTACAAGTTGAAAACATTGTGTCTTAGCTACATCAAGAGTTTATTCTTGTCAATCGAATCGACAAGATCCAATCCGTAATCTAAACTCCAAGCCCCAAACAATATCATTTGGGGTGATGTGATTCGCTGCACCATATTAGTATATTTGTGTGTTGTAACTTGATGTGGACGACTGCTAGTTTACTCTATGAAATTGGGTTATCATGTTAGGATCTGTAATGTATCTATATACTCTTCTTGGTATTTTGATTTGCTTACCAAAATCTCAGATATTAAACCTCAAAGCAGGTGTTGCCACATAAATAAACATGACTACAAAAATTAATCAAAAGATATTCATTAATAAGCTAAGGTAGAATTACAACAATTAAATACATAAGGCAGTAGAAAAACGGATATTTCTGGTGACTAAATGCAAAAAATGGAAGTTAAAAAGAATGAACACCAGAAAATGACTTTGAAAAGACTACTAAAAATAAAAATTCGATAAAAATACTACTGTGTACCGAAAGAACTAAGTGGGTGACGAAATTCGGTCAATGTAGATGACGAAACCTCTTATAGCGAATGAAAGCATCTCACAAACCTCCTACTACTATATGTTTATCTGATCCTTCTTGTAACGGAAATAGATATCATTATACGAATAGCAGTATAAGAAATGATTTTGAAATTTTGAAAAGAAACTAACAACTAGCATGAAAAAATACGTTGAAATGTTTTTAATCAATTGGTTAAATATATAGTTTTGTAAAAAAATTCACTAGAGTTTGATTCTAAATAACCGTTTACCTGCGTCATAGGATATAAAGTATGAATTAGTTTTGTCCCTGAAAGTTACACGTGCCCTTTTGTAATAGAAAACAGTCTAGCTACGCTATTATTTGTAATCACTAGAATTTACAAGAACTTTCATTTAATTATGGCTATCTTTTACTATCACATCAACTTTGATTTAGTTATGACAAAAGAATTATGTTTGTGTAGCTCTATCGATTTAAATGATTCTTCTGCTACCCCATCAAAGGCCAATCAAGCAGTCGTTGAAATGTATGCTGCTTGTTAGGTATTACATGTTGGTGAGTATTTAGACTGATGATCCTTAAAATCAACTTGTCTCTTTATTATATTGTGGAATTAAACGACAATGAAGTCAACATAATTTAAGACACCAGAAGATGTAGTTGAATCAAACCATAACGACCTCCATTCTAAGGGGGTGTTATTGGATCTATACCTTGAAATTTTTTTAATGACTTTAAAATAATGAAGATTTCTAAAGTTTTATAGATTTTTGCAGAGTCTCATAGATTACTCAGAGAGTTTTAGAGAGTTTTAATGAATTATGTCAAATGATTTTCACAGATTTTTGAATATTCTTATACATTCTTATATCCATAAAAAAAATTGTACAAAATATATTCAAAATGTTACATAAAATTTTATACTGATTTACTTATATATTTTATAAATTATATAAAACAAAACTCATAAATTATACCATATTTTATTACATATTCTTTTTGTTAATTATTATTTTATTATTTTCAGATTCATTTTTTATTTTTATATTTTTCTGGAAAAAAGTTATATATATTTTAATCATAGTGAATGCTTTGAGAATACCTACTGAATATGCAATACTTTTGAAGATTTTATTTTGTAAAAGAATAGGTATAGAATCAACAAACCAATAACACAATATTTTAGTTCAACGACTATATGAGACTCTTTAGTAATGTTTGAATAACACAAAACTTTTATATACTTTATAAAATCATGAATCCAATAACTCTAAACTTATAAAGATTTTTGAAGACTTTTTACAAATATATAAACTAATAACACCAAACTTTAATAGAGTTTTGAAAAATCTTGATTCAATAACACCAGAATCTTAATAACATTTAAATCTTCATAACTCTATCTAAATACATAAACCAATAACACCCTTTAAGTCTCAATATTTTGTTTTCCGAAATAGACATCATTAAACAAATGACATTATACTTAAAACTTAGCAATGATTAATAATGATGGTCTAATGACTTGGTACAAAACCGGCCTGTGGCATAAACAATCCAAGTCAAGAATTATAACCTAAAATTCCATGGTGTATGAATTAGGCTTCAAATTTTTCAAAAAATATATATGTATATATATGTGTATATATATTACTCAAAACCGCTTCGAAAGCCAATAAAGAGATCCATGCTTACAAAGAAAAATATCTCGTGACAAAAGTCTATGGGTCAGCGGTCTAGAGGCCATTGACAGACATCTATGGGTCGATGTAAGTCTCTTTCCTCCTAAAATTTCTATTTCCAAGTTTGAATTGCCAACCTCAAACACCTCCTCTCCAAGTGTGGTCCCAAATCACCTAAATCGACTCAAAACTAGAAAATATGCAACTCCATCTCTTAAGACTCTAAAATGCAAAATATTATACTAAAATGAGAATGAATGAACACTAAATAATACAGTGATGCAAAATATGAAGGAAATCTAGGCTAATAATCGCATATATCAGTACAACCTTCGATAGCTTTGGACCAAGACCATAGTTTCTTTGGCAAATTTAATCTCTTACATTCAATGTTTAGTTTTTTTTTTAACTTAAAGAAGATAGAACTACATGTTCCTACGAATATTGAAACATATAAACAACAATTAATAATGGAATGTAGAAAAGAGATGATGAGTTGCTCCTACTCCCTAATTATATGAAACAGAGTAGTGAGACCTTTATTTGCAATTGATAAAAAATTAAATGAAAGAATCAAGGTCTTTGATACCACAAAATGTTTTTGATCGAGAGGGAAAAAATAGGTGCCGTTTTAATACCACAAATTGTGGTATACATCAAGCCAAAACGTCCTTTCCTACCAAATAATAAAGTTCCAAGGCTTAAAAAGTCTAACATGGAATTTTTGTAGGCACATAAAATCATTGTTTTATCTTTTATGTTTATCTTTGGGTTTTAGATGGAAACAAATTTGGCACTACAAGACTTTTAAATATGGAAAAATGTTTTTGGTCAAGTGGTTGAGTGGTAAATCTGCTGCTTTTTCCATCTAAGTTCGACTCTAAGGAGTCATGTTTGCTCCATATGATATTGTTAGAGATTTGAGGTTCACTATGAATCGAGTTTTGTCGATCCTATTGTTGACAAAAAAACAATAATAATCTAGACGAGATTTTAAACAGAAGGAGTGTTCGTTAAAACTTTTTACGATCGGTTAAAACATATGTCGAGAATCCGTTCACAATTTCTGATGAAATCTATCATTTAGGAATCCGTCGAATCAGGCTTGGGCATTCGAGTACCTAGACCCGATCGGGTCAGGTCTTTCAGGTTTAGTTATATAAGACTCATTCATGTATTTTAAAATTTCAGTTCGGGTTTGGTTCAGATTTGAGTTCAGATAGAATTTGATTTTTAAAATATATCATTTTTCGGGTCGGGTTGGTTTGGGTTCAAGTAGTTTTATTTATTTATTTTAAAAATTTTTAAATAAATTTTAAAATATCATAAATTAATCAAAAGTTATATATTTTAGTTTTTTTGTTATTTTGATTCAAATTGGTTAATATATTTAGATTTATAATCATTATTTTGAATATTTTGATAATTAAAAGTATTTATAGATAATTATTTTAAAATATATAATTGTATTTCAAATATTTTGGGTACCAATCTGGTTATAAGTTTGGTTCGGATACCCGATCATTCAAGATCTAGGATCCGTTCAGGTTATTTGTTAGGTTCGTTCTAATTTGGTTATTTCGAGTTGGATTCGAGTTCGGATTCGGGTAATATGCTGAGGGCTACGTCCAATGAAGAGTTTACGACGATTACCTAACATATTGTTACTTGTAAGCAATAAAAATTTAAGAAGGCTTAGCCTTTTGAATTTACTTTCAATTATCTCGGTCTTCGTGAGTCTCCACCCTAACCTCTAATTCGGGATACGAAGATGACTTTTCTACTATCTGGACACCATAAATTGCCTTAGTGGATCTCACAAAATCAAACATCTAAATGCAAAAGCTATAGAGAAACAAAAAAACAGAGCCATGTTCATAAAACTCTTCACAATTTTCTTCTTCAGCTTCCTCTTTCAATCCCTAAAGGTCTCTTCCCATATTCTCAACTTCACTTACAATGGCTTCCGTAATCCACTGCCTAACATTTCCATCCAAGGAATAGCCAAAGTCACACCTAAGGGTCTCTTGAAGCTAACTGATAGAACCCTTAGAAGTACCGGTCACGCTTTCTGTACTGAACCAATCCGATTTAAAGATTCCCCAAATGACACCGTTTCTTCCTTCTCCACAACCTTTGTATTTGCTATGAATCCCCAGACGCCGATACTTAGCGGCCACGGCTTGGCCTTTGTCGTCGCTCCTAACTCTAGCCTCCCATCTTCCTTGCCCAACCAATTCCTTGGTCTCTTCAATGTCACAAACAACGGCAAGAATACAAATCATGTTTTCGCTGTTGAATTTGACACGATAAATAGTATCGAGTTTGCTGATCCGGACAATAACCATGTCGGAATCGATATCAATAGCTTGACGTCGGTCAACAGTTCAACGGCTGGGTACTGGGACAAGAAAGATCAGTTTAATAATTTGTCTTTGGTTAGTCGTAAACGCATGCAGGTTTGGGTCGATTACAATGGTCTTACCCATCAAATCGACGTTACGATGGCTCCATTCAGCTTTGGGAAACCTAGAAAACCGCTTATTTCTACCATCAAAGATCTATCTACTGTTTTCTTGCAAGATATGTTCGTAGGCTTCTCGTCTTCGACGGGGTCTATTTGGTTGGACCAATTTGTTCTCGGGTGGAGTTTCAGGTTAATGGGGGAAGCTCCACCATTGGCGTTATCGGAACTTCCAAGACTCCCGAGGTTTAAAGGCACGAGAATGCGCAGGTTCTACACGAAAGGGATGCCTTTAGTTGCCCTTGTGTTGATTCCCATTTTGATTATTATCTCGGTCATCTTCCTCGTGCGCTTTATCATGAGGAGGAGGAGAAAGTTCGCAGAGGAGCTTGAAGACTGGGAAACAGAGTTTGCGAAGAACCGAATAAGATTCAAGGACTTATACTATGCCACCAAAGAGTTCAAAGATAAGAACTTTCTTGGATCAGGTGGGTTCGGGAGGGTTTATAGAGGTATCATGCCTAAGACGAAGAAGGAGGTTGCCGTGAAAAGAGTCTCAAATGAATCTCGACAAGGGTTAAAAGAGTTTGTGGCTGAGATCGTGAGTATTGGACAAATGAGTCACCGGAACTTAGTCCCTCTCATGGGTTATTGCCGCCGGAGAAACGAGCTTCTTCTGGTGTATGATTACATGTCTAATGGAAGCTTAGACAAGTACTTATACAATAGTCCTGAGGTAACCCTCAATTGGAAACAGAGGTTTAAAGTCATTATAGGTGTGGCTTCTGCCTTATTCTATCTCCACGAGGAATGGGAACAAGTGGTGATTCATCGTGATATCAAAGCCAGCAACGTTTTATTAGATGCAGAGCTCAATGGAAGACTTGGAGATTTCGGTTTAGCTCAGTTATGTGATCATGGTGCAGATCCTCAAACCACGCACATAGTTGGAACTTGTGGATATGTAGCCCCTGATCACGTCAGGACAGGAAAGGCCACGACCGGTACCGATGTTTTTGCATTTGGGGTGCTCCTACTAGAAGTGGCTTGCGGTAGACGTCCTATCGAAATGGGAAACCAGGTTGGTGAGAGGATCTTGCTCGTGGATTGGGTTTATGCGTTTTGGATGGAGGGAAACATCTTGAATGCTAAGGACCCAAATCTTGGGTCCGAGTATGACCAAAAAGAAGTTGAAATGGTTTTAAAGCTAGGTTTGTTGTGCTCTCACTCCGACCCAAAAGCTAGACCAACTATAAGACATGTACTACATTATCTGAAGGGAGATGCAATATTACCAGATTTGTCACCATTGGACTTGCATAGCAGTGCGATGACTTTGGGAAACTATGACGGATTTAGTGAATTCATACTTACCGGTGAATCTTCGGTTGCTTATTCGGTACTATCTAGCGGGAGGTGATTTTGAATATCACAAGTTGAGATCTTTTGTATGGTCTTACATCACATTATGGAAAGAGTTTATATGCACAAGATAAGGAACCATATTAGTATATTTTTGTGTTGTAACTTGACGTGGAATAATTGTAATGTATCTCTATATTCTTGTTCGTATTTTGATTTGCTTAGAGAAACCAAAATCTCAGATATTAAACCTCAATTCAGCTGTTTTTTTTTGGGTAGAAACCTCAATTCAGCTGTTGACGAAAATATGACTACAAAAACAGTTAATTTAATGAGATAAAACACAAACAAGCCCATAACTAATCAATCTGAGCCTAGTGAGCTAATCTGGAAGCTTTTTGGTCTCGTTTAAATGCGATCAGCTCATCCTCGACACAAGATCTTGTCTAGACAAGAAGTCTTGTTGAAAAAACTTTGTAAGTTAATTCACTAGAGATTATGGAGCAGACACATATAGTAGCTAATGTTACAACAATCAATGAAAAACAACAGAGTTATGAATATGATTTGGCAGAACATGTTGAATAAAACAATAAAATCTTTCTTATGTCGCTACTATTAATTTGTGTTTAGTTTGACCATAAGTCACAATACTAATTGATTTTTGTTATTGTATATTTTTCTCTTGCGCTAATTTTGTTGTTAGTATTTAGAGATTATTTTTTGTTATGCCCATTTTTTGAAATATATTGGGAAATACCCTTTTTTGAGTTCGTTGTGGACAATAATTTCGCAATTGTGTCCCTCGTGGACATGATTTTGCGTAATATCTCGTTTATAGTGATTTATGTAAATGGTGGACATTTATATTGTCTACAGTTGACATATATAGTGAATTATGTACATAAGGGACGAAAATACTTTCAATTATGTCCACAATGTACACAAATCGTAGAATCATGTACACAAAAGACAAAATTGCAATAAAGTTGTTCACAACGAACTCAAAATACCTTCTTTGTGTCACACACAAAAATGGGGTATTTTTCAATATTTCAAACTTAAAAAGGGCATTATGGAATATTATTTATAGTATTTAACTATACCATATAATTTCATTGAGACAAAATTCCAACTACTTTTACATATTGTGTTGCTTAATTACTACACATAAAATGAAGATCATGAGGTACTCTTACTTCTTTAGTATAAGAAACAGAGTAATGAGACCATCATTTGCAATTGATACAGTAAAGACTTGGTCTCTTTGACTTAGTCATCACTATCCTTGTTGCAAATAAAGTAAAATGCCTCCGGTGATCAGAGGGAACACAACAAATGTGGTCCAGATCGAAACCAAATAAAAGATAAAAGACGAAAGACTTAGTTTTTATGAAGTAGTTGATCTTATCACCTTCACTGAATAGTTAGTTACACATTAACAGTCCAAGCTTATTTGCTTGTCCCTGTCTTCGTGAATCTCCACAAAGAATGATTAATTGCTTGAGTCGACGAATTCTCCTTTGACTCAAAAAACTACGACTTTTCTATATTATTTGTGAACCATATATTGACTTAGTTTCCTACAAACTCATATATCTAAACCCAAAAGCTGAAAAAAAGAACCCAAAAAAAACACACAGCCATGTTCTTGAGGCTCTTCATCATCTTCTTCTTCTTGCAATTTCTAAAGTCATCTTCCCAAATTCTTGACTTCACTTACAATGGTTTCCGTAATCCAACGACTAATATCTCCGTCCAAGGAATTGCCAAAGTCACACCCAACGGTTTCTTGAAGCTAACAGACAAAACCGTTATAAGTACTGGTCACGCTTTCTATACCAGACCAATCCGGTTCAAAGATTCTCCAAACGACACTGTCTCTTCCTTCTCCACGACGTTTGTCTTTGGTATCTACTCTCAGATTCCAATAATTAGCGGTCACGGCATGGCCTTTGTCATCGCTCCTAATCCCGTCCTTTCATCCGCCATGCCCAGCCAATACCTCGGTCTCTTCAACAGCATCAATAACGGTAATGATACAAATCATATACTCGCAGTAGAATTTGATACGATTATGAACCCTGAGTATAATGAAACGAACAATAACCATGTTGGAATCGACATCAATAGCTTGACCTCCGTGAATAGTTCTCCGGCCGGGTACTGGGATAAGAAAGGCAAGTTTAATAATCTGAATTTGATCAGTCGTAAACGAATGCAAGTTTGGGTTGACTACGATGGTCATACCAATCAAATTGATGTAAGGATGGCTCCTTTCGGTGAGGAAAAACCTAGAAAACCACTTGTTTCTGTAGTTAGAGATTTGTCTGCGGTATTTTTGCAAGATATGTACCTAGGCTTCTCGTCTGCAACTGGTTATGTTCTTTCGGAACATCTTGTTTTTGGGTGGAGTTTCCGGTTGAAGGGGGAAGCTCCGCCGTTGACGTTATCAAAGCTTCCAAAATTTCCGAGGGTTGGGCCAACAAGAATACACAAGTTCTTCAGAAACGGGATGCCGTTTATTTCCCTATTGTTGGTTCCCATCTTGATTATTATCTCCTTAATTTTCCTCATGCGATTCATTGTGAGGAGAAGGAGAAAGTTCGCAGAGGAGTTCGAAGATTGGGAAACAGAGTTTGGGAAGAACCGGCTAAGGTTCAAAGATTTGTACTATGCTACTAAAGGGTTCAAAGATAAGGACCTTCTTGGATCGGGTGGGTTCGGGAAGGTTTATAGAGGTTTCATGCCAACGATGAAGAAAGCGATTGCAGTGAAAAGAGTCTCCAATGAATCGCGACAAGGTTTGAAAGAGTTTGTGGCTGAGATCGTGAGTATTGGTCGGATGAGTCACCGGAACTTAGTCCCTCTCTTAGGTTATTGTCGTCGAAAGGATGAGCTTCTTCTGGTGTATGATTACATGCCCAATGGAAGTTTAGACAAGTATTTGTACGATAGTCCCGAGGCAACTCTCGATTGGAAACAGAGGTTCAAAGTCGTTATAGGTGTGGCCTCTGGCTTGTTCTACCTTCATGAGGAATGGGAACAAGTGGTTATTCATCGAGATGTCAAACCCAGCAATGTCTTGTTAGACGCGGAGCATAATGGGAGACTCGGAGATTTTGGTTTAGCTCGGTTGTGTGATCACGGCTCCGTTCCTCAAACTACGCGTGTTGTTGGCACTTGGGGATATTTAGCTCCTGATCACATCAGAACGGGACGGGCCACGACCACTACTGATGTTTTTGCGTTTGGGGTGCTCTTACTAGAAGTGGCTTGCGGTAGACGTCCTATGG
>WJSH01010298.1:0-43230 GCA_009757365.2 Lepidium campestre | reverse complement strand
TTCATAAGTAACTACCTAATTGCATCTACTTGTTTCCTGATTACATAAACATAATTAAATATACGAACTGTAGTTTATAATGTAATACTAAGATAAGATGAAGACTTGATCAATTCCAACATTGTTTTCATATTCAATTGGAAGTGCTAGTATGGGGGCGAGATGTCTATTCCGATGTTTATCGCCTTCGCATATTGAGTTTGAAGTGGTCTTTTGGGCCATGAAACCCCTCCTGGCTTTGCAGATTACGTATGGTCAATGCGCCACTGATTGTGAGAAGCTCTTGAAGATGGTGACCAACCTCAAAGAATAGCCAAAAAAAATTGATTAAAATGGTATATTTAGGTAGGCTTCTTATTTGAACGTCCGGATAAAAAAATCATCGCACTCACTTTCTTCACCTCTTTCTATTCATCTGCTAAGCAGCTTGAGTGGCTTCTCTAACTGCAGAAGCAGAAGATGAAACGACCAAGTGGGAGAGGCAGCAGAGCTACCAACATTAGCGTTTATGATAAGATCATATCGATTTTTTTATATTAATAAAGCTTAGCAAAGAGACTATATATAGACCAGTAGTAGAATATAGTGTTCAAATTGGCTGTTTTAATTCATCAGTGAGATCTTCTCTGCCTGATTGAGATTAATATGCCACATGAAATATTTCAGCTTCTATTTCTATGTATAACAAGTTTAAAAGCAATTAGGTTAGTTTGAGTACATGTAACTTGTATTGTTTTTGAAGATTTGAACTTCCAAAACTATCTTCACAATTTAAGATGGAACAGAATAATCAGTTGCTCTTCTTGCTCCACACAAGTATTAGGGCTTACGACAGGACCTCAATTTATGTCTTTCAAAAGAGTTAGGATTTCTGAACTCAAATGGCGCTAAATTTTAAACTGACCACGTGAATATCATATGCGGCCCACAGAACATTTGGGCCTGAGATTTATGGCCCTCTCTGTCATTGGGCCTTTAGCTTAAAAATCCGACCCAATAGAAAAGATATCAAAGGCCCAATTAAGCAACGACAAAACAAAACCTGAGTTGTCGTCACCACTCATCACTGCACTGATCGTTATCCGATTGGCTGACGAAAATCGAATCGGAATCCTAAGATCTTTGAAAAGCCATGTCTCCTCCTCCTGCTGTAGTCGCTGAATCTGCCGATGGACAATCAGAACTACTGGCGGCTACTCCCATTGCGGAAGAGCTTGAGAAGAAGCTTCAGGTGAAACTATCTTGGACGATTTTACATTTCTTAGTCACTGTATTTGCTTCGGTACGCTGGTCTCACGCTACGGGATTTGCCAGACTGATGAACCGATAGTAGAAGATGTTAAAGATGACGAAGAAGATGATGAGGATGAGGAAGAAGAGGAAGACGACGACGCTCAAGGTGATTCTTCCTCTTTAAATTACATTTTGTACTTTGAGTTTTGTCCGCCATCACTACTAACTGATAGATTGATGGATTTACTTGATCATTTTCCGAAGAAATTTGCCTCTTTTTCTTCTTTTGTCTACAAAATTTCAGGTAGAGAGATGACAATTGCGAAGATCCGAATATGTGTTTATAACATAGAAATTAGTAAATCATTCTTGATATTGAATCAAGTATTGCTGTTGCAGGTGTAAGCGGAAGTTCAAAGCAGAGTAGAAGTGAAAAGAAGAGTAGGAAAGCAATGTTGAAGCTCGGTATGAAACCTGTCACAGGTGTTAGTCGAGTAACCATCAAAAGAACCAAAAACGTAAACCAATAGCCATGCTCTGTTTTCTCTAAGCCTAACTGTATTTCTGCGCGTAAGATTTTAACTATTTACAACGTTAATGTTGCTAGGTACTCTTCTTCATCTCAAAACCTGATGTCTTCAAAAGCCCGCATTCGGAAACCTATGTTATATTCGGTGAGGCCAAGATTGAAGACTTGAGCTCTCAGCTTCAAACACAAGCCGCTCAACAGTTTAGGATGCCTGAAACTGGTGCCACATCTCAGAGAGCTGAGGCATCAACAGCCACAGTAGAAGCACAGGCGGAAGAAGATGAAGAGGAAATTGATGAGACCGGTGTGGAGGATCGTGACATTGACTTGGTCATGACTCAGGCTGGAGTTTCCCGCAGCAAAGCCGTTAAGGCACTCAAGGGTCACGATGGAGACATTGTTAGTGCAATAATGGAACTCACTACTTAAGCGAGAATGAGTCCTTCACTTGCATATTGTTTTCAAATACCTTCGGAGTTGTCTGAAAATTCGGATATTTGTTCTTTACGGTATCTAGTCTCATCCGTTTGATCTTCTAACTGTGTTGTCTTTTAATGTCTTCTTTTTCTTTCTTTTTTTCCGACACTGTATTGGAGAATAAATTAAAGGAAAATAAGTTGGGAAAACTTCCAAATTTTAGGATTTAGAGAAACATCTAAAGTTATTGGTTCATTAAACAAAGCTCTAAATAACATATTGGCAGGGAAGAGAAGAGAAGCAGCGATTCACTACTTTTAGAAACTTAAAACTAGATTATATTTTGAGAAATCACTCAAAACGCAGTTTCAAATCTTACCCTAAACAAACGTTATCATAATGGCGTTCTTGTTCCACATCCTTTTTTATTTATACACACAAGTTTCATAAATGGATCGAAACTTCTTCTCCAAGGAATATCCACTACTCAATCATCCTTGAGGACATGTTCCCAATCCGAGGTCGGGCTCTCGCAGCCTTTACCGGATGCATATGGTTCAGTATAGGCGACGCATGTCTCTATCTGAGAATTTCCACGGATTTTAATCAACGAACCTGACCAGAGATGATCACGCATTTGTGTTTCACTGCTTGGCTGGTCATTGTCTGAATCTGAATCTATATCCAAGCCGTTGAGAGACTTCTCCACTTGCTCAGCTTCCCGACGTTTCAGTATCTGGAACCTATCCATAACATCACTCACATGGCTGCTTCTGCCAATATCAGCCATCTTTAGAGCTTCTTGGTTCTCCTCCTGGTCCCCAATTTTTGTCTCAGGGTTGTTTTGAGTCTCGAGTATGCGATTTGTTTCCCGCTGCTTCAGAATCTGAAACCGGTCTATAACATCATTATGTTTGTCCTTTGTGGTGGAAGCAGGGGATTCCTGCTGTATCGCATCTGGTATCTTTCCAGAGGTTGCAGCATCAGGACTCAAGTTTCCATGAATGGTTTGTTCTAAACCACCCTTAAAGCTTTTGTACATAAGCGATAGAACTGCATCCACCGAATCTGAGTTAAATCTAGAGCTCTTTGGGGCATCAGTACTCATTGTTACAACATTATTCCCACAATTGCTTCTCTGCTTAATGAGCGATTCAGTTGTCTCCTGCTCTGCATTGTTCATGATGGGAACTGATTTCTGGGGGTTAAGAGAAGGGTCCTGCATAGAGGTTGATGCATCTGCAGAGATTTCTGAGAAAAGAAAGCAAGAGATGAACGGTTAAAAGTAATACACAGGTTACAAATAATTCTGAAGATTATTGGCAAGATGATGCGCAGGGTAAGCTTTTGAAAGAAATTATATATCCAAAGCATGATTAACCAACCTGTTAGCTAATGTTTAAATTTTCTAAATCAAAATTGAGCCATACCCAGTTTAAATCTGTTCCATAAAAGAACTAACGGCTATCATTCCTAAAGAAGAACACAAAACTGATCGTCTACAGAAATTCTACTTGACTTTGAAAAAGGAACCCGTACCAACAGTGTTATACTCTCCTCTACTAGCATTCTAGGATTTAACTGCCTATGGATTATCTGTTATGAGCAATGAAGCATAGCAGTGACATCTATGACAGGATTGTGGAGAATATGTTCTTGCAATGCAGCTCTAGCCATTAGTAATATCAAGTTAGAAAGTTACCAACCTCTATCGTGCAATTTGAGATTATCAATCTCATTCTTGATCCGATGATATCGAGCCATGCAAGTTGTGGAACATAAAGCAGCTTCAGTTTCGAGCCAGAGATTCTTGTACAAGAGAGTTTGTGGGTGGTTTTCTTCACCATCAAGAAAGTTCGAAGCCAGTATGTTCTTAATACCCTGCAAAGTTAAGATTCAGTACGCAAGAGTTCAACAACGATGCACAAACGCACTATGTAAGTAGATACCTGGGTCATCTCATTCTTATCCACTGGTTCTTTCATGTCATAGTTGTCTAGTGGCTTCACATTAAACCCCTGAAAGTCTTTAGCAACCACTTTTGGGGACTGAAAAGGGTACCGTTAAGCAACAAACAGCAAACAAGAATAAGCAATGTGTTTCATTCTACAAAAAAAAAAAAGGTCTGGAAAATAGCAAAAAATCAAGAATACACAGACGCTCACATGAAAACTCTACTCATCACAAGTAGTGCTCGACACAAATAAGTCATCGGCTCATAAATTTATTTTTTAACTTATACCTACGATATAATTCACAAATCCCAGGGTCAAGCTGCATCACATACCTCATTCAGGTTAAACACGTTTGGACAAGAAACATGTATAGCTTGAGTTGGAAGTGATGCTTCCCCTGACACTGTCCTATTACCAGTTATTTTCTTTAAGCACTTGGTGAGATTATCTACTACTTTATCAAGGTACTCAAGTTGATCCAGCTTCAGCCAGCTTCCATTGTTAAGGCATTCATACACAAGCACTTCAGACAGATTATGCATGGCATTTATCACGGAAGAAACTCTTGGAGAATAAGAAGACGACGGGAAATCTCCTTGATCACATAAATGCCTTTCAGGTGATCGGCCAGTTGAGACATCATCTCCATTTGATCTAATACTCCCGGTGATACCTACATCTGTCAACAATGTGGTCTTCTTATCTCCATACATAATATCAAGCATTTGTTCCTGTAGCTTACATGGCTTTGGG
This sequence comes from Lepidium campestre, assembly GCA_009757365.2. Lineage (NCBI taxonomy): Eukaryota > Viridiplantae > Streptophyta > Magnoliopsida > Brassicales > Brassicaceae > Lepidium > Lepidium campestre. The sequence goes on along the minus strand of WJSH01010298.1, from coordinate 38,343 downwards.
TTGGCTTGATTATCTTCACTAGGTTGAAGAGTACTACCTTCGAAAGGGAATTTATACTTGACAGCTGATTTTGCATTCTCATTATCCGTTTTAATTTCACCACGAGACTCACTTCCCATAGAACATATCGCGGGTGCTGAAGGTCCCTCAGAAGATGCCATGACGTGGTTCCAAGATCTATGTTCATCACAATTTAAATCTTCAACTGCATTTTTCACAGAATTCTCAGAAACACCATTCTTGCTGTCAGCAACCAAATTATATGGAATCTCATTAAGGGAGGAGACGCCACTACCTTCTATATCCTTAATCAGTGAAACTGAGGAATTGATATGAGATGGTATCGGGTGGGAAGATCGGGGACTTCTCAAATCTTGCGAGCCAACTATCCGATAGTCAGAATCTTGATTCTTGGGCAAAGGCTTCATATGATCAGCGGCTTCACCATATCCAATCAGCGCATTGAAGTTAACCGGTTCAATAGAAGAACCGTGCAAGCTGGACTGAATTCCTATTAAATTATCAGGCGCATGACTACGAACATCACTATTTCTCGAAATTGATCTGCCATCTCCTATATGAATCCCGGTTTGACTTCCATCAAAGAGAGCTTGTGTTTTCGAAATTGGCAAAGATGGATTACTATCTTTGTAAGGCTCCCTACCATGAGAACCAGGGACAAGATTCATAGTTCCAGGTCTACCAGAGCCAGGAAAGTGATATCCGGGACGGTTCTCATCAAGAGAATTGCTAGATGCATAAAGACCAGAAGACGCGACAGGTGTATAGAATGGTTCCTGATTATTTTTGATAAGCATCTCTGCATCTTTATAAGAAGATATAGGCACAGAGTTTAAAATCTCAGCAGGAAAAGGCACAAAATCAGATGATGATTCCCCTGAAGAGTACAATCCATGCGGTGATAACATGTTTTCACCCCTCGGACCGCAATTTCCTGCAAACAAATATCCATTCTGCGTTAAAACAAAGAATTAAGATATTTTCTTTCACATAAAACACACAATCAGATGCAATTATTCGATACATCCAAAAACCCATGCTCCTTTCAGTACTACAAGATAATTATCATACTATATCCTAACAACATGCACAGAATCAGAGTGGAAACAAAAATTAAAAGCCGTAGCTATCAATTTAAAACGTCAGAGCATCAGAAGAGAAGATCAAACCCGAACAAAGTAAAATAGTACCAATAAAAGTGATCTATTCTCAAATTCACAGTTCGAAACCATCACAGTACCGTTAAACCCCAAATTGGCTTCAAAAAGGGGATTAAAATCATACCGGGACGATTGTTCTCAGCGTAAAACGACGAAGAAGGCGTTTGAGAGAGAGAATTATCACGACACGATGGGTTATTCGACCAATCAGAAAGCGATCGCTGATAAGTGCCTTGAGAAATCATCGGATCAAACACTCCTTGGGTTAGATCATAGGATTCAACCGGATTGCTTATCAGAAACGGCGGCGCAGAAGCTGGAGGATACGGAGGCGGAGGAGATAGCCATAACGGGTACGGTGCTCCATAGAAATTTCCATAGCCAAATCCATCGGTCATCGTTATCTCCCCCAAAAAGATAGCAGACTGATGAAGCAAAAAAGTGTTAGCTTCTGTTTAAGTGTTGAGAATGTCAAAGCTAATCGTAATAGAAGCATATTTATAAGCTTTTTAGTTAGGAAAGCCCTTCTAGTGCCACGTGTAAATTCTCTAAACAACAACTGGAAAAAATAGAAGTAAAAAAGAATCATATTACATCAGCTCAGACACCTGAGGAAGATACGAAGGACACAAGCCTCTCCAATTCCAAGCAATTGTATGGTAATCCTTCCACTCAAGCTGATGCATCATGGAAGTCTATGAATCAAACAATTGGAGTAGCTTGGATACTTTGCAACTTTAATAATCAAGTTATAGCTTGGTGTCGAAATAGTTTGCTTGCTACAGAAAATGCAGCAGAAGCAATACCTGTTCTAACTGAAGTGAAAAACCTCTGGACACTAAACTACAATGTAATCGTATTTTATATGGATTCCAAGCAGGTCTTATCCCACATCAGCTCCCTCCAGCAGTCCACAAAACGCACACTTTCAACACATCCATTCTTCAACTATGTACAAGACATCCTCCACTAGGATAAGGCCTACCAGTTCAGCTATCTCAATAGACAATATAATCACTTAGCTGACAATCTTGCAAAACAGGCTAGAATTTCTAAATCATCCCATCTTGTATCATGGAATCCTTTGTAACCATGTGTTGTACTCTTAATGTTATAATACAATGAAAAGTTGACAACAAAAACAAAACATAGGTAACAACAAACACCGGCAAGCAGTCACGTTGTTTATATCGTCAACAGCAAGCAGTATTTTCTCGAAGCCAAGATGTTTTACTTCCACACATACAAACTTGACAGAATATGACATATTCAAACTAGTTATACATACATTGGAGTATCTGTGAATTTCCACAGATGAATGGCAGAGTGGCCTTACGGCTCTGAACATTACCTTTTAGAGACGTTGAGCAAGATACGTAGCCAAAGAATCAACAGGCTTGACCGAGTCAATATTTACCATTTCCCGTGACCGGATTTTGATTCTTGCAAGATAATCAGCTGCAATCCAAGCAAAGCTCAGCATCACTGAATGACTAGACGACTCATCTGGATCTTGCAGCTCTAAAGACTTCTTCACCCATTCGGGATGGTAAGTGACATGATACCAAGCTGAAGCCTTTTTCTCATACAAAACGTTCTTTTCCTCTTCGCTGAGATTTTCATGGTCTGGGATTGTTTGCTCGAATACTTTTCTGAACTCTTTTTTCAAGGAATTATAAGAGTGCTTCAGTCTTTCTTTCAGTTCGCCTTGTTTCTTACTTGTGTATTTAGGCATGGACCAGATGTGACCCGTCACAATCTCTTCCTCTTTCTGCACCTTGTATTGCCCGAGAAGACCAATGAGCTGTCCGTCATAAGAACATTTGTGACCCCATGCCCCAGGGATGAAATCTCCAAATCCTGGTATTTCAAGATCAGTGTCATAAGGGATGTCACTTGGGTCTGAGCTTTCTTCTGAGGAAGCTTCTGCATCTTCATCGTAGACTTCTTTTACCTGTCTGTAAAGCCGACCCAAGATTTTTTTCGACTTGTAAGTTTGATACTCTTCTTTTCCCATGAAATCTGGATAGATTTTGGGTTTTAGGTGGAAGGGCATTGTCACGATTCTCCCTGTTTTGGGGAAATCAACTGCAGTGGCAGCTAGTTCTGCCAGTAGCAAACATTCTTCGTCCATGGCTCCATACTCGCTTATATCAGCATGAACGACATGTGCATTGCAGATTGTACCCAAATGCTCATTCGCCATGTTTTTTGCAAAGAAATCTATTATATCCTGTAACAAAAAAACGATCAATTACCCAAGACTTGTTTTTCAAGCGCAAAGAAAGTAAACGATTGTCAGCCGCTAGCATTATGCTATTGCACTTAGTAATAACTAAAAAGTCACAGTTATGCATGCCGAAGGGTCATATTATATCAACTTTTATGCGACGAAGTTTTCTTATGTCATCATCTTAGCTACTTATACAGTTAATAACCCATACCATGCAATCTATGAACTCGGAAGCAAGCATAACTAATTACTTAAATCAGTGTAAAAAAAAAAAAACAAAGTTTAAATAATCACTACAAGCATCCAAAAAAAGGTATCCAGCACTTTCAGAAATATCAGAGTTATACTGGAATTACCTATCGATCTTATCTTAAGAGTCATCATCTCAGCTAACCGAGAAAAATTAATAGGGAAGTAGATATTGACCTGGTGATTGACAGCGCGGCCTAAACTCTTCTCTTCAGCTGAATCATATTGCATGGCGGGAAAGCTTTTTCTGCTGGGAGGGATAAGCCTCTGATCCCAAGCCACAAAGTATAGGTCCCCATCAAGGTCACTGCCAGAAGCTTCATTTGTATGGGGCCTCTCGCCTTTCTGAGGGAAAATTAGGCAGTCATACATGTGATGCAGCTGAGGTACATCAACAGCTTCTAAAATCCTTACATCCCCTGGGTGAAGACAAGGATTCTTAGCAATTGCTACATAGCCTTTAACTACTTGCATATCTGTCTTTGTCTCCCTAAATCGAGTCCCATGTTTATAGAAACAATTTTCTATAGACGGTTTTGAGACTTGGATAAAGCATTGTCCCTGTTCAAGTATCTCTGCTTCGTCTAGACAACCCATTAGCCACCTTCCTGAAGTAACAAAAATACGAGATTTTTCTCTGAGACCCCAGAGTTGTGCAATTCTGACTGAGCACAACATTCCGCGTAGATGTGGCTCAGTTTTTGGTTTGAAACCTGCACTAAGCATGATAGCTGCTGTGTTTCCTTGTTCAGCACACGATGCCGTGAGAACTTCAAATGCTACATCCGTATCATCAAGTATACGGTTCAGTTTACAGAGCATGGATTCCTGCATATCCCAGAATATTTCATCCGGAACACCTAGTGAAGAAAGGAGGGTAATTATCTGCCGATTTAAGAATCCAGGTTGAAACCTTGTCCAGGAACAGATCTCTAATATGGTATGTCTGGAAATGAACTTCTTCATACTGTCTCGAAGGGCTAGCCGGATTCCATCACCTTTTGATGGCCAACGAGCAACAACTCCTTTGAATCCTGCGTAACGGATCTGATAAGCACAAGGGGTGCAGTGCACATCCAACTTAAGTTTCTCCATTACTTCGTCAGCGAGGTCAGGTGTGATTGTACCTATCCCATCAGAGAATGTATACCCATTTCTCTTAATTTCTGAAAGGTTAAGGTCAACCTCGTGATCCATGACACTTACAGTGGCATATGTGGAAGAGAAGCACAGGCCCATCCTAGCAGCACATTTTGCCACATTCTTGTCTTTGAACTTCCCCATCCATGTTTTTATATCTGAAACGCTTGTCTTCCCGTCTTCAGCAAAGAACCATGCAGAACGGTCTCTCAGTTGATTGGCCGAGAATGCTAGAAAACTGTATTTTCTACCACATAGTTTAAACCCATCGTTTAATATGCTCTTCACTCTTTTAAAAACGTAAGTCTTCTGGGAGAAAGAGCTTGATGTCAGATCTTTCACAATCGGGGCAACAAAGTAAGATAGAACATTAGAATTCATGGTCTGCATGCTTTCATCCATGAAAGTTACACGCAAAAATCTTTCAGCCAGAGATTTGTATCTCCTGAGTACCCTGTTGGAGAGCTCAACTTCTGGGGGTAGGCAATAAGCTCGGGTTGGGGTAATCACTAGCCTTCTGATCTCAGAGATATCCTCACATTGTTCATGGCTCCCTAAAAGCTTTGGATTTTTCTGAATCCATTCCTGAATAAGCTTCAACCTCTTGTACGCATCAAAAACTGGTCGTTTATAGGTGCAGAGATGCTTGAGAGAAGCTATATTGACATCCTTGGGTTGGTTTCTGAGAAGATCAAAGAAACGCTCAGTCAACTGAAACTGGTTAAAAACCCCCCTGTGCAACACCGAATTTACTAGGAACATGATCTCAAAGGAGATTCCTTCCTTGTGATGGATGCAGAAGAAATGATCTGACACAGGCTCCCCAAAACAGGGCTCATCACGAATCCGGGGAGGCCACCTCACACGTTCTTCTTGAACCCTTCGCATCTTTAGGTAATCTAAGGCGGTTGTCAGTTTCTTCTCATACCGAGGAGATATAAGAACTCGATATGAAAGGCATCGACCAATTGCCCCAGCTTGGGTAAAATCAGTGGTACGGATCCAAGGATCATCATCATCCAAGAGATCGACTGGGATAGTTTCGTAGATATCATCATCAACGGTTCTGTACCAAACTCGGGGTGACGAAGCAAGCTGCAGAAGAAGCACAAAGCCATGCAAATTTTTGTACTGCCTGACTGTTCGTATGTCTCTCACCAACAACTCCAATTTATAATCACAATTAATCACAGCATGCATCACTGTGTCCTTGAAAGAGAACGCAGTGCTCTTTGTGAAGCAAAATCTGCATGTATTGTCAAAGGGATCTACCAGGAAATCGACCTCTTCAGCTCTCCAAGAAACAAGAAACTCATCCCGGGAAACCAAGGTCCCTATCTCAAGTGAAACACCAGTCAATTTATATGGTGTGGTCGTTCTTCTTCTCTGGTTAAGGGTATATGGATTCTTAGGCCCCAAGCTAACTTTTAATGGCTGGCCATTTAGAATTAGCTTGCATTGCCCCGCAGCATCCATGGCACGAGCTGCTGACTCAGCAACTGCGAAATGAACAAACGCATGAGGCTCCACTTTTTTGTAATCATGAATTTTAAGGATTCTTGAAGTGCATGTGATCTCAAAATTAGGATAAGACCCAGGTGGAGTCCAAGAATTTTTCAATCTGCATCGCCAAACGAGTCCTATTTCATCTTCAAGGTATTCGGTAAGTTGTTTTGCAGTAGTGGACTCCCCAAATCCACCAATGCTTACTTGTGTCACAACCGAGTTCTTCACATTCCCCTCTGACCCCATTCTACTGAAAAATAAATAATAAAACAGTCATGTCGTCTCAACCTTAAGATAAGCTTCCACCGAATAAACCGAATTCCGAAATCAATGGCTGATACGTAATAGCCGATATTCTTTCTGAGTCTCAGTAATCAGAACACCAAAAGACACAGCTAAATCCGCAAGTTAGGTACATATGGAAAGATGATTCAAATAAATACCATGAAGACAAGACCAAAACATAAGCAGATGTCCTGGAAATACACATTAGAATCATGCATGGAAAACCAAACAGGTAATATCATCATAGGAGATTGAAGAATAGAAGGAAATCTCTAAATGAGCACGGAATTGCAAAAGTCTGGCTCCCTCCAGACATTGATCATGCTTATGAGAAACAAGTCCAAATAGGAAGTCACAAAAACAAAAATTCAAACATACATCTAAATGGAGACATCTAGGAGTAACGTGTCAAGTCATCAACATCTACCAACAATAAGTGAAAGGAGAAGTTCTGAGTGGAAACACGTCAGCGACCATATCCATTTGCAGTGGACAATGGAAATAATTCGATCTTTGGTTTTTGCAGAATGAATATTAATTAGATTCGATCTTTGATCTTTGGTTTAAATGACATTGAAATTAGGAAATATACAGAATTCTAACACTCAATAAGAAAATCTTTGACCCTAAACGATCATAACTTTTGCATATAAACAGATATGTACCCTAATTCGCCGTTCAGTTGGAAGTTCAAAGAAAAGAAATATGAAATTAAGAGACAACATTGATCGTTACAACTACAAACAACATGATTCAAGCGAAACAGTTAAAAGGTATCAACCAAAGCCCTAATGGCAAACAAAATTTAGAATCGAGCGGGAAAAATACCAAAGAATCAATATACAAAGGGACACTCGAGACTTACACAATGGAATCTTCAATCTAGAACTAGCAACAAGATCGATACTGAGGACGAAAAAGAAGCAATGCAGAGACCGGAGAGAAGATAAGCGAGTAGGCCGGAGAAACCCCAATGCCTGAAGTTATCTGCCACTTTGTCTTCGCCCAGTAAACGGAAGAGACTGATGCGGGAAAAGTAGACTAGAGAAATGTTGTGTTGCTCAATCGGGATTTGAAGCTTCTTCTTAGTGGGCTTTTTAAAATATGGGCCTTTGGATTCTGAATAAAATCCGTGGGTCTGCATCATTATCCGGATAGTTTGATATTAACCTGATTCGGATAGTTAAAGCCGAAATTCAAGAAAGTATTTTAGGTATTTTTAGTTGGTGTATTTTTATGAATTTTTTTTTTCCATGGTTAAACCAAAGGGTTAAGAATGAAGATATTAGTTCAAGTACTTCCTGAGATACGATGGAACATTTCTCAGTAGCTTGAAAAACACGAATTTATATATATTACCTTAATTATGTAAGAACTCTAATAAGTCAGACAAGTAACTAGAGTCTTAACCTCTCATCATAACTTTTACATAACATAAGCCTAACTACATGGAACAACGAATACCTACTACGAAATGCCCAGGTTAAGACGAAAGCCTGAAACCAACAACAAAAGCAAAAACCTGGTTCGACCACTATATTTACTAAGTAAGTTTCCAGTTTTCAGGGCATTGTAGATGCTCTGAGGTCTGTGGTTAGACGGACGACTGACATCAAGAACACAACTGCAACGATTGCCGCCCTAAAAAGTCCTCCATGTGAACCTTTCACGGGCATAATCTTTTTAATCACAGAACCACTTTTGTTCTTTAATCTCATTAGCTTTCCAAATTCTTTCTTCATCTTTTCTCCGACCGTTTCCTCAACCTGCGTAGCATTAATTGTTAACACATTAGTGTCACAGTAAATTTACATTTGCTACGGGAAATCACATAACCAAGAAATCAAGTAATTCATGATAATGTGGTTGTTATACTCACCTCTCTCTTCATAGCTTGACGCCTTAGATTCTTTGAGTTAATAACATTAAGGTCAGTTTGCAGATGCAGCCTTCTAGGGGCATTTCCCTGCGGTATACCTTCATTGGTACGATCCTCCAGCCGACTCCTAATCCTGATACCTGTTCCTGAAACATCATTGGCCATGTCACCCGCCGAGCCCTGTTGATACTCTGATGCAACCTGCAACAAGTAAATTGTTAAGAGTTAATAATGATTTCTATTTGCTTAATGAATATACAGTTGATATTATGAATTTGGAGGAAACTCAAAAAACCTGATCTGGTGCTGCACCATCGAACCCACACTGCAAGATATACTTGGGATTCTCTGGAGGAACCTCATCTAAGTTCTCAAAAATTGAATCAAGGAACTCGGATATGTATGTATCTACTTCATTTGTACCGTACTGAGTCGGAATTTGGAAACTGCTGTTGTCGCTCCCTGAAATACCATACGAGCCAGACTGAAATGCGTTTAAAGAGGATCCGAGCTCAGATTGGACTTGAGAGTGTAATGGGGAGAACATCTTGTAATCCAGGGACTCCAGCTCTGGACACCAACCGTAATCTACGAGCTGCATAACAAAATCAAAGTTGTTTAATTGGAAAACCAAACATTAAGATAATCAAGAAATTTTCTAAGAAATGTGATGTCCTCACCTCTTCAGTTGTAACCTCATCGCATGCGTCAGTATGAGAATCACCGGAGATTACAAGAGAAGATTCTGCAATGTCATAACGCTTCCCGTCTTCTGTTTTCATGACTACAGATACTTCAGACTTACTCACTTCAACGGTTGGAGACGAGACAGCAGGTTCAGCTACATCCGACATCAAATCCTCTTCTGCTAAATTCAGATCTTGTTTCTTGAACAACTTGCATATGACAAACGGACTCTGCATATATCAACACATGCACATGAATAAGTTGCATAACCAAATTAGTTTCCAATGGTTAGTTGATTACACTCGACAAGTGTGCATTATTACCTGGCCAGGATTGGTGCCATTAAGGTCATCCTCAGTCGCACGATACTCATGCATAACCCAATTGGTTCGTGTCCCCTTGGGAGCTCGACCAGAGTGGAAAACCAGAGTTCTCTTTACGCCGATAACTTTGGTCTTACCAGATTTTATCTTTCTGTCTTTTCCTGTCGCCTTCCAGTAGCCTGCAACTGTTGCCCGGTTTTGTCTACTTCCATTCGGATACTTCCGGTCCAATGGACAGAAGAAGAGCCACTCTGAGTCTTTTGTTTTTATAACGGAAAAATCTACAACAAAAGAGCAAAACACAAGCCCTATCAGTCACCAAACTAGAGACTTGAATGTGACCATATATTTGAGTGAATCTCTATAATTAAATACCTAAAACGAAACCGATAACATTTCCCAAATACGAATAGATAAAAACTTTAAAAACACACATTATAATGGAATTCAAACCCAAAAATTACTAAATTTATTCAGCATAGAACCTAACGCTAGAATTTTGGAAGCTAGAATATTTCTGATCTCTAGTCAAAATCTAACTGCAATCTGCCAAAATCTTAACACAATTCAACATAATGCCAGATTGATCACAGAGGGTCTTTAGAAAGACTTTAAATTTTTGAATCAAATGAAGAGGAAGAAGTAGGTACCAGGTAAATCCCAAGGTTCCCATTTGCATATATCGATCTCTCGGATGGCTTTGACGTCGGCATCGTGACCGTTGATTTTCTTCCGGAGATAGAAACGGACTAGCTCCTCGTCCGTTGGACGGAATCTTAATCCTACTGGTAGTGAATCCATCGATAAGACTTCAAGATTATGATTCATTGATACTATTTTTTGACGAATAAGGAGAAGAAGAACCCAATATCAAAGATTCCCAGATACGAATCAGAGAAGCCCAGAATTTTTTATCAGAGATGCGATTCGAAAGTATCACGATGAAGAAAACAATAAAAATTCACAGAAACAAGAAAAAACAAAACCTAAAATCGATTCGATTTGGTAAAGTGAAGAAGATGATGTGAAATTACTCTTTGTTTTTTTTTTTTTGGTTAGGCCTTCGTATATACACACAGTCACAGTCACACATACACCAAACCGAGGACGTTACGCGTTTAGGTAAATTATTGAAGTACGATTTTGCCCTCAAAGAATAGGTTAATAGGAAATTGGTGCGTTGAGTAGCTGCAGGGGTAAAGCTGGGAAGTGGGTGACATTTGAAAAAGAAACCGACAAGAAGTGTCATATAACGAATAAGATAATGACACGTGGAAGCGGGAAAGGAAGCTTCGGTGCAACTCACTGTTCAGTTCTCGGATGTTTCGCTTTCTTAGACTCTTTCAATAAAAATGTTTGTTTTCTTTGGTAAATTGTCATTTATTTTTCAGAACATTTGGATTTTTTCCATTTGTTATGTCTTTTGTTTTTTTTTTTTGTAAGTTTGGTATGTATGTTCGTTTGTTCAAACTCGAATACAAGAACACGGTTCAGTATCCTATGTACTTTTTAGGATATTTGATAAATCTTCAAATTGCAATTTTTGTATAATTGTTTATAATTTCGAAGTCATTTCTTAAAAGTATCGTAGTAGCAAAATAGACGAGGATCTTTTCAATTAGAGAAACCTCTAAATTTAGTCTTACCTCTCTGGTGAACTCCAATATAAGTTTCTAACCATCTGTAAATAACTCTAATCTTAGTCATCCCCAATTTAACACATGTAACGACAAAAATACCAAAGGTTCTCCATGAAATTCGAGATAATCTTCATCTATATAAACCTAATTATGTTCTCTTCATTTACTCAATCTTTCGGGTCGACAACAATAAACTAAAGAGAAAAATCCACAGCCTAAACCCAATCAAAATCACAAAAACTATAAAATAGAATAATGGGTGGCTGTGCGAGTAGACCCAAGGAATCAGACATGAACAATGAAGAAGGCTCTGCTACTAAGAAGCATGTGTCTGAAAACGTAGTAGCCAAGGTATATAACATTATAATCTAGTAGAATATGAAGAAGATATGTTTGTTAGAGAAGCGGCATAACCGATTTAATGATGTTTTGGTATGATAATACAGGAGAACAACACAGAAAACGGTGAGAATGAGACAAAGACTGAGACCACTGAAACATCTGTCGAAGCTAAGGAGACATCTGAGGTTGAGCAGACCAAGGAAATAACTCCTGCTGCTGAACCAGAGGTTGCAGTCGTGGAAGAGTCTTCTTCTGCTGGTGAGGCTGTAGCAGCACCTGAGAAAGAGGAGAACGTGACAGCTCCAACAGAAAACGTTGAAGCAGCGGTGGATGCGGTTGCGGTAGCCGAACCAGAAAAGGTCGAAGTTGCGGCTGAAGCGGAAGCTACTAAAGCTGTTGAAGCTGAACCTGTAAAGGCTGAGGCTGAACCAGTAAAAGAAGAGAAAGAAGCTACTGTTACCGTTTGATGATTCATTAAATATGTGAACCTATTTTGAATGTTGTTGTATGTGACCTTGATTTGATTTTATTTGAATTGCTATTACCAGATTATTAATTTGGCTTTGTTCGTTGAATTTCAATGATTCTTATTTGATTCAAATAACAATATATCAGTTTTGGTTTATTTAAGTTTGCCATTTGTCGCCTGTGAAGTGAAATATGTGATTCATTTTTCTTTCCAAAACAATGCAAGATGCGATGTTGTTACGATGTGGTTATGCATATTTAATTTGTAACATACTCAGATTCGTCCAAATCTCGAAGAGATCCGGTGTGGTAATGAAAAAACCAAAAAAGTCTTGCATACGATACGATACACTTAGAAATAGGTCTTATTTCGGGTCTATACTACACATAAAATTAAATCTAAACTTAGGCTTTAACATGTTAACATGAGTATTTTTATCAAAAAATATGTTAACATTAGTATAAGTCACAATTGTATATTTTCATAGTGTCAATTCTATAAACTTTAGACTTTAGATACGATAGCTCGTCTTAAACATACTGTATATACAAAAAGGAAAATAGAGAAATCACTTACCTAATTTCAATTTATATACGTCGAGCGAGCACTCAGTTTAATAGTTAAATGTTCTAGCTAATTATTCATGTTTCTAGAGTTCGACTTCACCCCACTGTATGTCATAATTAATAGAATTTTTAGAAATGAATTTAGATCATACATCAAACTACTCCATTTATTTACTATATACATGTCCAACCATGTGCATTTGCAAAGGTCATTTTCAAAAGAAAAAATTTAGTTTAATTTTCAAGATTCTAAACAATCAAAATTCAAGTGAAATCACCTTGCTCTAGTAGCAGGTAGTAAATCCAGTGAAGACAAATACTTTTACACCAAGGGATTGAATCTTACTGCCTATACTACGTAAGAACTTGACTAATAAACCAGCTCATTGTGACTCAATATTAACAAAAAAATCAAAATTCTAGTGTATTAAGGCTTTTTTTCTTTATTTTTGCATTCGGCTCTTGTACTAATTGAAGAGGACCGACTAAATAGTTTAGGTACTATGAATCTATTTATGTACCATATACAATGACTAATATCAATTACATAAAAACAAAAATAATAATTAGCACTATATCTTGTCAAAAATTTAAAACTAAAATTACAATTAATTTTATTTAAAGAAAAAATAAAGTTAAGGGTAATAATTTAGAAAAAAAGAGTGGGAAGAGCAAGGAAGGCGGGTGACGTTAGGTGAGCCAAAGTCATCTCCCTCTCTTGTGGGTTGTGGCTCGTACTGTACAGTACTACATCACGTCCTTACCGTTACCGTTACCGTTACCGTTACCGTGTCTTCTCCGACCATTTTGTCATTTTCTGCCATATAAATATCCCAACAACTAAAATAATTAAATTATCAAGACCATTTCTTGCCCACGCCTAATAAATAGGTTATTTATTACGAATTATACGAATAGATCTAAAGTACTCTACTCTCTAACCAATAAATTAATCGACGCACGTGAATTTCCCCTTCACCGCCAAGAAAAAGACAAAAGAAATTGAGGAAAACTAAATAACTTATCTGAAATAACTTAATAAACAATGACTATGCATTGGGTGCGGGTAGGCTTCAGTGGAACCGTTTGTTAACGGAGTTAGTTTTTTATATCTGTTTCTGTTACAAGACTCTGCAAGTTTGATCTATAAATAGTTAATTTACCCTTTTTACATCATCTTCTTCATAAACTTTCTTCTCCAGCTATTATTCAGTCCGAGTCAAATTTACGGTTTGGGAATTTGTTGCTGCTAATCAGGTTTCTTTCTTTCTGTCTCTTTCACCTCCTCTGTCTATTTTGTTATTTCTTTTGGAGTCTCTCTTTCATCCCGTTTACGAATCTCACAATGCGATCTATCTGCTGTGATTAGGTCTGTTGAATTGAATTTGTGCGGTTATCTATGTAGTGGATCGATTTCGTATTTAGGAAATGGAATTTTAAATAGCATATGTGATTTGAGCTTATTTAATGTAGTAATGATTTTATCTGTACGGATTTGGTATTACATTGTGGAATGTAATCTGAAAAGGAAAAATTAAGATTGCACATGACGACGCTTCTAACCTTGTGATGATATTTGATTGTTTCATTCGGGTTTCTTGGGTTATGCAGTGAGTGAAGAACCGTTTGGAGCTTTGACAATTTAGGCAATTTTTGATAAATCAATGGATGTATTTGGAAAATCTCATGTGGTTGGCTCTGCCAATGTTATTTACTTGTCTGCTATATTGGGTCACGATGGACCAATCCCGTGTCACAAGTGTGATTGGAAATGCGAGAATGAGAATGTTTGTGGGAATATGTACCGTTGCAAGCTAACTGGATTGAATCACGTCTGTGACAAGAACTGCAACCAACGGATTCTCTATGATAACCATAACTCCTTGTGCCGAGCCAGTGGCCGGATATTCCCACTCTCGTCAGCTGAGGAGCAGGCAGTTAAAGGAGTCCGGAGGAAGCTTGATGAGGAGAATCAACCCTCTGAAAGCTGCATGAAACGTCGTCGACGTGATTCCCAGTTTCATTCTTCTCCTTTCGAGAGGTCTTATGTTGCCGTGAGCCCAATCTGCAGCCAAGTTGGAGATGGAATGGAGATGAACTAGTTCTCTATTGTTTCTTTTCTATCTCCGAGAGGCTTTTCTTTATCTCACCTAGAATAACTTCCTTTCTGTTTCCATTTTCGACAACTATGCAATAAGAGATATTATTCAGTGTGCTCTTCCAGAGAGACTAGGCCTAGCTCCCTGTCTGAAGAAGCAATTTATCAATTAGTATTGTTAGACTCTATGTAGTAGTTCATGTAGGAGAGACTTCTTAATTCTGCTACACTGTTCTGGATCTTGTTTTCATATTATTAGATGAAGTATAATTAACACGCCTGTTTCAGCTTTCTATTGCTCTCTGATATTTTTCATCGCACACCTTAAGTTTATCCTCGTATTTGGATCCAGTGTAGAATAATCCTTTGTTTATGTGTGTATCTTGTTTTTGTTAGCTCGACTGGTACGCGATACCATTGGTGATTCCTGGAAGTTTATTACGACAGGATTTTTGTCACATAGTTGAAAAATTCTGTACATGTTCCCACCAGGTTCTTGAAGACAAATAATCTTTCTTTTAGTCATCCTGTAGAATATTCCTCTTCATACTCTCAATGGAGACATTATTGTAACCTATCCTTTTTTCTAAATCAATTTCTTACTTTCCTGGACTGATGAGCACTAAAAGTCCTGAAAAAGTTTTCTGTTTGTGCAGGTTTCTTAATTTTTGCCATGCAGGAGACTTTGATTGCCAATTTTCTCTGTACAATGATTTGACCGATGTTTCTCAATTTCCAGTGTTAGAGGAGTAAGTCTAACGATTGGAAGCTTGAACCTACTTTGTAGGTCCGTCTATGTTTGTGCTCAGCTGGCAACTACGTGTTTGGTGTATCCAGTAGCAATTTGTAAACTATGATCGAGAGAGTAGAGGAAGGACGGTAGTCAAAAGACATGATCCCCAAGGAGAAACAGGTTTAGCAAATATGGTGAATCTTATGATAAAAAGTGTGGTAAATGCCCAATTCTTTGTTTTTATGACCCAGTTACTTGTTTTTTCATTCTATGTCTAAGGATCTTTTCTTGTTTCCAACATCTCTGACTAGGTATGATGAAGACAACAAGTATTTTGATATTACATCAAAGCAACTGCGTGAATGTAGAGATATTTCCCTTTAGTTTTTCTTCTCATCTTGATCATCGTCGCTAACGTCTTCTGGAAGGACTTTCCGCTTAGTAGTTGTTGCACTTCTTCACATTCAACAAAAAATGATCCTGGTACGTAGTAGCATACTGACGACTACTGGTTCTTCACTTAATATATCCAGAAAGTACTTTTTTGGTTTTCTTGAAGATCTTATACTTTGTTGAGTATGAATAATATATCCTTAATACTTAGTGAATTCATAGTTAAGGCATCAATATCATAGTTTAGTCAGACTGTTTGAGTTATGTGAAATAGACACATGAGTTTGAATTACATTATTAGTTATTTACGTTGAAAGACTACTAAAAAGGAACACCAAATATCTATGTTTTCGTGATCAAATCTGAATTTAGTGTTGTGCTTCTGTATAAAATCCAGGTTAGAATGAACTGAGCAACCAAATCCCAGATCCACCGTGCTCAAATGAGCTGAGTCAAAACGACAAGGTGTGGCTTCCCAAATATCAGCATAAAGATTCAAACCTAGTACTTCAGATTGTTTTTTTTGGGGGGTCAACCTCAATGAGCGTCTGTAAATATAGTTCATTGGTTTGTATAATAACCACTATTTGTTGATCCATGCAAACAGGAGAAGCTCTTCTCTGGATTTTGATCATATTTCTTTTTGAGAGCTATAGAAACAACGTCCTCCATGCTTCGAACATCATCTAATTTCAGTAAACAAATACAGATCAAATTTCATGGAGTCAAAAATAAGTAAATGAAATGGGCCTTTAGAGGCCCAACCAGATCGTATAATAACTTGTAGAATATAACCCAATGGAGATGGAAGAGGAGGGAGATAAGACTAACCGAGAGGAAGAAACAAAACTCAAAAGTCTCAAGAGACATGGGGATAGGCAGCGGAGATCAGAGGAGAGGCGGCGGTGGCGGAGAAATGATGGCGATGGCGAGTTTGTTTGAAAATCAGCAGAATCCAATTGAGAAGTTTCAGGTTAAATTTAAGGAAGTAGAAACTGGTTTCAAGACATGGTTGTCGAAACAGTCGATACCGGTGGAAGCCGCCGTAGTCTCAACCATGAGCGGCGTTCAGGGAGCTTTCATTGGTGGTCTCATGGGAACACTTTCCCCTGAAATGCCTCAGGCCGGCGTTGATTCTCAAGCCATAGCCTCTATGAAGCAAGCTCAGGTAGTTTCCGCTCCATAAAACCCTAAGTAACATCCATGTAACTTCAATTGCTATCGTAATTGATGGAAGCAATTTGGTGTGTGAATCTATAGGCTCTTGTTGGTGGACCTTGGGTCCAGGCTCGGAATTTTGCTGCCATTACCGGTGTTAATGCTGGAATTGCGTCCGTAATGAAACGGATTAGAGGCAAAGAGGATATTGAGTCTGCGTAAGTTTTAATTTTCTCGATTGTTGTTGAACAACATATGAGCTTCATTCACAATATTACAGTCTCTTTGAATCTCTTTGAATCTATTGTCACTAAATCTTTCGAATAACTTACCCATTCTGTGGCTTGATTGATTCAAATTCATTTTTATGCAAGCTTACTATTTAGTTATCATTGAGAATGAGAATAATGAATTGAGTTTGCAGCGTGGTGGCAGCATTAGGATCTGGATTTGCTTACTCTTTGGTGAGCCAAGGATTGCAAAATCAACCTATGAACGCAATCACCACAGCCGCTGGTTTTGCAGTTTTCCAAGGAATCTTTTTTAAGGTAAGTGAGTAATTGATCATAAACTCTGCTCATGAAATCACATGTACAAGCATATGTTCTTAACCCCATTTTTTCCGGATTTTAGTTGGGAGAAAGATTTTCTAAACCAAGCACTGAAGATCCGTTTTACACACAAGGAAGAACTATGCTAGTTAAGCTAGGTCTAGAGAAATACGAAAAGAACTTCAAGAAAGGACTTTTAACAGATCCCACTTTGCCATTGCTCACAGATAGGTAAAATCTATCAATATCTCTTTTCAAGCTTTATGTAGAAACAAAAACTAATGAAAATTTGAATCCAGCGCACTAAAAGATGTGAACATCCCACCAGGACCAAGACTTATGATACTAGACCATGTCCAGAGGTTTGACTCCAATTTTTCTGCTTAGTCCATTGATCAAAGATAGGAATCTGTTAAGTTACTGATCATACTGTTCTCTGTTGTTTTGGCTACAGGGACCCTGTGATAAAGAGCAAACGAAAGTCGTAATTGAGCCATTGATGAGTCTTCTGTTTATATTGTCATCACCAGAATCTATCTGTTTTGATGGTAACGATCTTTAAACACAAAAGTAGTGTCTTTTACTTTTAGCTGCTCTGGTGCTAGGAAGAACACTTGTTAGATTCTTCTGCTTATACTGAATGTTTGATTGTCTTTAAAATTTAAAATATTTCGTCACAAATCGTATTGAATTATAGGTTCTGAATAATGAAAAGATGAGATACGCTCTATATGAGAATAAAGTTGAAATGGGCTTTAAGATTATTCGACAAATTTTGGCCAATCACCAAAAGCATTCGATAATCTCTTGTTAAAATATTAATTATCTTTTTTAATTTTTGTTGTGTTAATCTCTTCCGTTTATTTCAGTTAACCTATTGTTGATCGAAATATCTTTCAGTAGAACAATAAGCATGACCGTGAAAGAAGAAACGTTATGAGACGTCTCTGTCACTGTCTTAATCACTAAAATTACATGAATACAATATTGTTTATTTTAGTGCAGATTTTTTTTTTCTTTTCTTAATCTAGAAAGCCTGTAAAATTTTATTGATTTAAATATCTTCACAATTCCAATAAGCGTGACTACGGAAGAATAAATAAACTTTGTGAGACGTCTCTATAAATCACAAACGTTACATGAATAGTATGATTTTCTAGAGCAGAAAAATTAAACTTCTAATACCAGAATCATTAGCTATATACCAAAATCATTAACTATGTAAAAGAGATGGGGAGTCAGTTTTTTATCAAGGAAAATACAGTTTTCAATTTCCCCCAATAATTTATGATTAGGTGATTTTCAAGTGGTCACTAATATTTTGATTTTTTTTTCTATTTTTTTCAGTCTGTAGGCGTAAAAATCTGATATAAATTTTTGATTCCGATCGCTTTTGGACATAGTAATTTCATAAAATGATGTTGGAAATGAAAATTTGTAATACAATTTTTTACTAAATTTCTTATCACTTTTTTTTGTGTGTACATTAATCTAAATTTCCTCCCAAGTAGCCTTGCATCTCCCAAAGAAAGAAAGAAAAAATCTGAAGACTAACAATTGATCTTAGCCATTTTTACAAAGATATACACATATATTATATCTATGCATATATATGTGTGTGTATATTTATGAATTTGTAACAAGGATGTCAAGAGAAGAAGAGGAGAGACGAGAGACTTGGTCCATCAAGAAGACAATACGAGAGTGATATTCACGCGCTTGATCTAAAGACTCAACCTCAAGATCTGCTAACTGTGAACAGAGCCGCTCCTCCGCTTCCTCCGCCACCACCGTCCGCCGCCACAACTGAACCATCTCCTTCTTCAGCTCCTCCATCTCTCTCGCCAACTCTCCGTTCTTCCTCCTTAGCTCCTCCATCTCTTCTCTTGATACCGTCACGTAATTTCCTCCTTTCCCCATTAATCCAACTATGACCTTCTTCTTTATTTTTATTTTTGAATGTAAAAAAACAATTAATTTATGTGGTGTTGCTGTCTCTGTGTTGAACTGTTGAACTCTGTTTGTGTTGAAGATCCTTTAAATAGACATCTGTTGCGTTTTAGTCTATGAGATCGTTAAGTGTCTAGGTTCAATGTATCTTGTGTTCTCCTGTTTTGATTTTTGTTTTTGTATCTCTTCTGTTATGTCTTAGAAAAGTAACAACACGTGTGGAGTATATGTCATGCATGAGTCATAACCATTACAATAAATTATTTTTCCAAGACTTGTATTTTCATCCCAATGTCTTGGGATATTTATATTTTAGGTACCACGAAATATTTCTTTTGATACTTAAACAATGTTTATTTTTAAAATAGTTTCATCTCTAAATTTTATTTTTATATACTGTTTTAAGAAGAAAAGAAAAGTATAAAATAAATCATACAAAACGAAATATGTATTTATATAGAACAATAAAACCAAATATGCAAAGATTTATCTCAGAAATGATAATAGATATGAGAAACTATTTAGCTAATAGTATTACGAAAATAAACTATAGTTATACTCGCTCTTTTTACATTTTTTTTGATAAAGAAAAATGTTACGATTCATTTCTAAATACGAAAACCAACTTGTCGTTTCTTTTGCTAATGGAGAAGTTCTGGTTTCCGTCGACTCCGATTAGTACGGACCCTACGTCATTCTTTATCGAATACTGAAATCTGACTCATCACGCATCATCACATTTTAACCATATAATCTTCTTTGGGATCGGAGAAACTCATGTGAATGTCCATAACTAAGAGAAAATTATGACAAGTATTTCGCAGTAAAAGAGAATTGATTGATGCCGTAAATCAACAGGGCAACTCATCATTTAGTAAAAGTCACTGAACCACTACCACTTGATTAAACTTTACGTTTATGTTCACGAACAATCTATTTGTCCCACATATGTCTTTTTCATTAATAAATATAAATATATACACATACGGAACTACACACAGTAAGCAATGTCCCAGCTTCTCTGTATACAGTAAGCACTATAAATAGATTTTGTCTAGTAATAAAATCATGTAGTTTTAAAATGATACGTACCGGTCGTTAACACATTGTCGAATAGTAGTATGACCATTAGTCTACAAAATGACGTACGTCACAATTCACAAATTAGTAAACAAACCAAAATTGACTTTAAAGATATATTTATTCTGGTTAGTAGTACTATTTTGATTAAATCTTTGGTTTTTGATAAACATTTCTTCGTTCAGCTCCATTGGACCACTTCTACTTCTCCCACCCAATTGTCAATGGCCTTCTTTGCAAGCAATTTTAATATATAAGGCCAAAGTTTACAAAAAGTGATTACGATTTCACTAAAAGAAGAAAGATACGTGACTGATAATTGTTAAACAGTCAACTATGACACCTCAATATCGGATTCTAAAATATCAAAATCACAGATAAATAAGAAAAAAATCATGATAATTATTTTCCTCAATTATTAAATAATGCCAAGAATGATCATGAAATGAAATGTGAGATGACCCGACTTGATACAGTTCTTCATTTATGTGTCTAGGTTCAATGTATCTCATTTCTCTTCCGGTTTAGTCTTCTTCCTAAATCACATATTTCTTTTCGGTTCTGTTCATGCTAATTTCAGTCAAACATTGAAGCAATCAAAGATTTCAATTAAATCTATTTTTGGTCAGGCTCGGTTTAGTCAGGATTCTGAAATCTACGCATGGAATACTCTCGTCAGATTTGGTCATTGGCAAAGTGTGATGGTCTGATAGTATATCAATCACATTAATGAGTTATGTTTTACCCGGAAGTCCACCTCCAACAAGTTATCAGGACTTGAAATAGGTGACGTCTAAGGCCAATCACTACATGTGTTTCTAGTGATATTGTGGTAAGAATTTTTATTTAAATTTCACAATTTTATAATTTTGGGGAAATTTGCCGCTTAATATTATTTTACTTATCATGGAAGAACAGTCATGAGAGAAACTAAGTGATATGGACTTTGGAATCCACCTAAGATTAGGTTACAAAGTCCCAAAATTTACGGTTTGGATGGACTGAAATTCGCCACACAAAGGTGCGAAAAGTCTTTGTGATAAAAAAAACTGCTAATAACCTGAGTTGGGTTGTGTTGTTCGATATTTGGCCTAGACGTGTAAACAGTTTCAAAGCAGATACATCGACTAAAATCCGTAACTTTTTTCCACATACTTTTTTTTGGGGATTATTCCACTTCGAGTAGTTTACTGATTGAGTCAAGAATACAAAGAAACTTGATTTGTAGCTTAGTTCGTTTTGGATTGACTGTAATTTGTCAAAAATGCGTTTATATCCGAAATAGGGTCTTAATGAAAAAAAGTGAGGTCTTTGATGAGTCTTCTCGAAACATGGCTGTACTGAGCTCATGGTAAGGTTTTCAAGGGATCATGGACTGGCCACTCCAGGTGCCAAATTCATGTTCAGCAAGGTGGGGGCAGTTGCCACCACCAATTTTTCTTTTTATATGTAATTTTTAGTATAATTTTTTTTTGTCAAATTCAAAAGATACATACCTCATATTATTATTACATTATACATTTTGTCCAACAAATATAATTTCTGAATTGGCCATGTTCCAAGGGATGCTCTTCCAAGTGTTGCTGGTTGAAGTGCGTCTTGTCTTAGTTTTCTCGGATTTGGTCATCTTTGACTTGATCTTTATGGTTGCATCATACCTTCTCTTTTCAAAAAGTTTTGTCTTCAAAACTTGTAACCTGCATATAAAGAAGGCAGATTAGATCCAATCGTATCAAGAGGGTTTAGAAGCTTACCTTTGGCATGTTGTTCATTGTGGTTCGGGTGGGGAATTCCTTAGGCATCATGTGGCTCTTCTTTGAATGCATCTTCTTGGTCTGGTTGAACCTTCATCTTCCCTAAACTTGTTTCAGCACCTCTTTGATAAGCTAAGTGTTTTATCGTAGAAAGTACAAGTTCAACGAAATGATCTAACTTATTAAAAATTGTGACCTTATTTTCAGCTTGCGAGGATAACTACACAATTATCATACTAATACAAAACACTACATTATATGGCATGAATCAACTTCTTCTTGTAAGAACACAATATAACAGTTACCTTTATTTAATTTGTGAAAACAGACATTTAGTTTGAGAAAAGGTAGTAATAAAGAAAGCTACTCATAAATTATGATTGGTCTTAGAAAACAAAAATGAGCAAACGTCGTCGTGGAAGTGGAGATGATCTCATGTAGTACTTAAAGTTTGTTTAGCTGCAGTACACAAGAACACCGATCTTTTAGTACACACAGAAACTTCAATTATTTAATTAGTTAAGAATATATTAACAATGTATTGCATTACAGTCACATGAAAACTATAGACAAATATAATTGACTCTAATTAAAAAATCCTGCAACAAGTTCTGGAACCTCAAAAGTTATTCCTTAAACGTACATAGTAGTAGTACAAGCAAACATTGTACTGCTTTAGACAGTAGTACGTACGTACAAGCAAGCATCAAGTTATTCCTTAACTTACAATGTCTTATAAATGATGTTTATGTCTAACTCTCTCTATGTTGATAGAAACGAGCAAGAAGAATTTTTCTTTCTGGGTTTGAATAAACATCATTGAGTGCAGCGTTGATGTAATTTACTTCTTTTATTGCATTGAATTAAAGAAAATATACATTAGCGTTGCATTCAATTATGTTTTCAGATCTTCAGGAGTACACAGAAGTTGTTCACATTTCTTATTTATATCTCTAATATTTTCGACTCCTACAATAAACCTTCACCGTACAAAATAATCAAGAAAACAAACCCAAAAAGGATTAAATGTTCGAGGTTGGTTTCATTAAAGGAATTGTCTACCATTTCGTTAAATTTAGTGACGTGGTTTAAAATTTTTTTTTATCATATATATATATATATACTTATCTTTAGTAAACAAAACTTTCTTTTTTCGGAAAATATATTTTTTTGAACAATGTCACTTTAATAAAACGGACATGGACAATTCTATTAATGAGATTAGTTTCAAGCATTTGTATCTGAATTTGAGTTTTTTTGTTTTGTTATTTATTTATTTTGTATGTTGAAGGTGTATTGTAGGAATCGTAAAAACAATGTAGGTTTAGGTTGAAAACTGCTTTTCTTAACTTATAAATTACTCTAAAGAAAATCATGATGGATCTATTTAGTGGGTCTTGGTATGAATTAGACCCAAATTGGACAGAAAATGGATCATACCCATGTACAGAAAACATACATTGTAGTAGTATGTGTTTGCTTTGCAGGTCTGCACAAAAAGACGTCAGTGTGTTGCAGAGGGGACAAAACAATGGTGTACGGTTCAGTACACTGCGCAGATCAAAGCTAATCAAAGCTCAATATAACAGTGGTACTCTCACATATGGAAGGTAGACCAAGGAGACACAAGAGAGAGAAGGTAACAATAAAGTTAGAGAGTGGGAGAGATTAAGAGAAACCTTGGTTGAGAGTTTTCTTTTAGAGTTTGTTCTTCCACTTGTTATTGAAGTTTTGTTGTATTCTCTTGGATGAGTGTTGGTGAGTGAGATCGTGTTGTTACAGATTCAAAGTATGAGCTACTGAGAGCTGGCTATTAGCTCTCTGAGGTACCAAGTGCCGGATTTGGACTTGGGAACTCGTTATATCTTGTGTCTCTTGTTCTGTTCTTGCAACATTCACACACATTGAAAGTGCTAATGAGTGCTTAAGCAGTTCAAGTATGTTCAGAAAAACTATATATGATTTAGTAGATTAAGCTTAACCAGTATATATTTCAAAATAAAGGATTTATTCGCCACAACACATGATTTAGTACCTGACCCGGGTCTTGGGGTGTGTAAGATGTGCAAATGCACATGGTCCAACCTTTTTTAAAAAAGTTTTAGTGTATTTTAAGGCCTAGTTATTTTTTTTAAAAAAATTAGCTAATAATTAAGGCTAATTTATTTAAATTTAACAGGACTAACAATTTGTAGAGTCAGACCTGTTTAGGACGCCAATAGTTTTGACACAGAGTAAGCATTGGTTCTTTGTGATTGGTTTCAATTGTGGCTTGTTTTATCGTTGGTTTGATGAGTTTGTGCAAAGTTTTTAGAGAATTTATGGTGTTATTTAAAGAATTTTTGATGGTTCGCAACAGTCGTGTGGTTTGTAGATCGGCTTATGTGGTCTTGGCATCATCTCCTTCGAGATGAGACTGAAGCTTGGTGTGCGGTTGATCATAGCTCGCATAGTCTCGTATGCTGTTGTTTTAGGATTTAGAGAATGTTTGAAATACTGATCAGATTTTATCGATCTAATTGTTATTAAAAAAAGTCATATATCGCTCCAACCATATCGGTATCATATTGGGATGACACTCACATCTAAGGCTCACTTTCGTTTGGGCCGTAATGATAATTGCATTCAATATGTAAATTTGTTACGATTGTCCAGAAATATGTAAATATATCGGATTTAGAGAATGTTTGAAATACTGCTCAGATTTATCGATCTAATTGTTATTAAAAAAAAGTCATATATCGCTCCAACCATATCGGTATCATATTGGGATGGCACTCACATCTAAGGCTCACTTTAGTTTGGGCCGTAATAATAATTGCATTCAATATGTAAATTTGTTACGATTGTCCAGAAATGTTGGGCCTATAAGCCCATATATTAGAAGCAGCGTTAACTCATAAACTTGGCGCGTATACTTCACCATCTCTTCTTACCAGAAAAGCGCGTGAGATTCAGGTTCACTGTACAAGTATATATTAAGGAGCCAATTGTCACTTTGAATAACAAAAAGAAATTTAATAAAGAGAACAAAGACGTGGCTGTTCTTCATTGGTTATTTGCTATAATACTTCACGAAAGTCGAAATTTAATTGAAAATATTTTATTATTATCAAGTAATTAATTTTCGAAGTAATTCTCAAATCGTGCGTGTTGCTTCTAGCTCTGAAAGTCTTTTGTTGTTCTTCGTCATCATCATCGTCTGCGTGTAAAACACCTTCACGCCATCGTTGATGTCTCAGATCCTCTAATAAGCTTCTCTCTCTTTCTCACGGTTAACCCTGACTATCGAATTTGCTTTTAGTTTCTTCATCTTTTGATCCTCTTATCTTCAGTTTCTGCTATTCTCGGATCGATTTAATTCTTCTCATTCTCCTGAAGATTTGTTTCGTTTCTAGATAATTTTCATAAATAACGATTCCTGATCTTCATTGTCCTTGTTCACCTTTGGATTTGGATTATAAGTTAGGGATTTGTGATTGTTTTTAGAAACAGTGTTGTTCGATTTTGGGGGGTTTGTGTGAACATGGATTTTCCAGAAAATTTGCCTTCGGATACTGGAAGATTAGAGCAGATTGTTTCCCACTTTTTTCCAAAGGCATTACACATCGTTCTTAATTCTAGAATCCCTTCGTTGCAATCTCGTGGTCGTACTCGTGAGCGTTTATCGGGTCTTAATGTTAGAAAGAGTGATAAGTGGTTCAATCTAGTAATGGGGGATCGTCCTGCTGCGTTGGAGAAATTGCATGCTTGGCATAGGAATATCGTGGATTCTATGATCATTGATATCATTCTTATTCATCCGATTTCAAGTGATAATTTGGATGATGATGATCATGGCAATTCCAAAGTTAGATCAGCTGAGACTTTAATTGAGCGTTGGGTTGTTCAGTATGAGAATCCATCGATTATGTCTCCTCAGAGTTCTGATTCTTCTACGCGTTATCAGAAGGTTTACAAGAAATCAATCATTCTATTGCGTTCGCTTTATTTGCAGACTCGGCTTCTCCCTGCGTATCGTATCTCTAGGCAGCTGAGCTCGTCACTTTCCTCCTCTGGGTATGACCTAATTTACAAGGTTTCATCTTTCAGTGATATATTTTGTGGTCCAGAAATGAAAGAGTTTCGTTTTGCACCAGTTGAAGTGCCTCCTGGTCATCTTTGTGCCTCGGTTACTTACCGTTCTGACTTATCTGACTTTAATCTTGGTGCTCATATCACATTGCCTCCAAGAATCATAACTGATTATGTAGGAAGTCCTGCAACAGATCCTATGAGGTTTTTCCCTTCTCCAGGGAAAAGTATTGAAAGCACATCCTTTATAGTTAGAGCTGGTCGGCCTCCATTAATTGGTTCGTCTGCTGAACGTCCACATAGCTGGACCAGTGGCTTTCACAGACCTCCAGCTCAATACGCAACACCAAACCAGTCTTTTTCGCCTGCTCATTCACATCAATTTTCACCCGGGTTACACGATTTCCACTGGTCACGTACAGATGGTTTTGGTGACAATCACCAGCTTTCACCTCCTTTTTCGCCATCGGGTTCTCCCTCTACTCCAAGATACATTTCAGGGAGTAACAGTCCGCGGATTAATGTGAGACCAGGGACTGCTCCAGTGACCATTCCTTCTTCAGCCACGTATCGATACGTTTCATCTAACTTTTCTGAGCCAAGTAGGAACCCACTCCCTCCTTTTTCCCCCAAAAGCACGAGACGCTCCCCTTCATCACAGGACTCTTTTCCTGGAATTGCATTGTACAAGAGTTCAAAAAGCGGAGAGTCTCCTTCTGGATTAATGAACCATTACCCTGCCCAGAAGGTTATGCTTCTTACTTTATATGTGTCCTGCTTAATTCAAGAACACGATAACAATGATCTCTGTTACCTCATCTGATATGTTTTCTTTTAATCTACTCTTCAGCTGTCAAAGGACAGCAAATACGATTCAGGCCGCTTTTCAGGACATCTATCTTCGAGTGGCTCACCAAGATTTGGGTTTTCTAGGAGCCCCAGTAGATTATCTTCCCAAGACGACTTGGATGACCCTGATTGTTCATGCCCTTTTGATTTCGATGATGTTGACGAGTCAGGACTTCAGTATAGGTGGTTGGCTAAACCCTATTACCTTACTTATATATATCATTCTAAGAATATATATTTGGTTTGGTTTTCTGAAATCCTTACAAAGAGAGTTGATAATATTACAAATTGTCATCAACAAATCACGGATACGTTGGCTGTTTTGTCATTTTGTGTACTGTCAAATTGTTGACAATGACACTCTAAGCCTGACCTTAGTCTTACTGTCTCTATATAATTATGGCTGTCAATTTCAAGTCTTCTTGAGACTTCTAGTCTTTGATAATATATAAACTGACAAATGGATTTTTTGCAATTTTTTCGGTGCAGCCAAAGTCTGGAGCGGAGGAAAACTTCAAGCTCTATATCACAGTCGCTACCGATAGGAAGAAAGTCACAGGATGCAGCGGTTGGAGTTCTGGTTCACATGCTGAAGACAGCACCGCCGTTAAGACAAGACTCAAGCACTTACATGGGGTCAATCTCTGGGACTCAGAGAGAAGGATCAGTGTCAGTATCAGTTTCAGGTACCGAATCTGAATTTTCGATGGCTCGAAGCACATCAGATGCACTAGAGGAGCTGAGAAACTACAAGCAGCTCAAAGACTTGCTTCTTTCCAAATCCAAGGGTGGATCTGGAGCAACTCGTGTCCATTGAGCCAAACCAGAGCAATCCTATATGAGTTATCGGATGGATGTTTGTAAATATGGATTTAATGACGAATACTTAACTCTGTTGTATAATGCCAAAGGGCAATTAGGCTTTAGTTTCTGAAAAGAACTTGCCTTTTGGATATATGCATTGCGCATAAAAACTAATAAAATTTGAATCTTTTCATTGTAAAGTAAGTGAAATTTATCGAGGGTTTTTAGGTGTGAAATGTTGATGAAAACCTTGTACAGAGTTGTCAGCTTAAATAAAAAATGAAATACAAAAATGTTTTTGTTGAATGTGAAATCTTGTCATCTTTGACTGACACTGAAATTATCCCTGTCTAATTATTTTGCATGTTTGGGTGTTTGTTAAACGAAGTAATGACCCACACATTGGTCGAGAGGTCGGATGCATATTTGCATAGTTCCTATTTTGTAACAAAAATATGTGATCCTTTGAATAAAGTAGTGTCCGGGTTTCATGAGTTTGTTCATATATAGATTTGGGCTATTACTGACAAGCACGAGCAGCAAAAAAGGATTTTAAAACATTGGCTTCAACGAGAGTAGGCCTTATTCGATTCAGTTATGGAGGGTAGAGGAATTTTGGACTCAGATATAGACATCGAATTTTTTTGAGTTTAGTATTCATTCAGTTCTAATCGGTTTCGGATTGATTCAATTATTTAAGACCATAAAAATATCCAAAATTTTCGATAATTATCTGAATTTCAAAACTTAAAACCATTCCAACAAAAAAAGATGATTTTGATATATTTTCTACCTGGAACCAAACTGAATACATGAATGGTTAGACCTATTTGTTATTTTGGGTCAGGTTTGGTTCCTGTTTTTGGTTCCTGTATTTATGCAGTTTAAACGAGAGAGAAATAGAGAGAAGAGTTTAAAACACAATGTTCCATTTAGATTAAAGGATACACCAAACACACAGAGATACACGAAAGCTCAGCTTAAGTATCCATCCACAATAAGCCTTTAAATCTACAAATTCAGCTTATGCAAGCTTTCTCCAAATCTTTGCGTTTGTTTATACACACAAAATAAAGCTTTAAAGCCTTGCTTGCCTTTACAAAAAAGCTGACCCAAAAATTGTGTCTTCCGTCTCCTGCACAACTACTGAGAAAAAAAAAGCATCAGACACCGCAGATAAGAAGAGCTTTAAGCCTTTAACAGTTCTGAGAAATTTGCTTTAATGAGATTTTACCTCCTCTAGATGGTCCAATGACTCTTTTCTCATGAATTCTGTTTTTACACTGATCTCAAAATACAATTTCTAGCAGGCTTCAGAAGAGATATCTCCAGTCAATAACGTCCCTCGAAACCCTTCTTCGATATCGTGAGCCCCTGTTTTCTTATCGCACAACTCATCTGTTGAAACATCAGGATGATTACTTTTTAAAGGACACCATGCTAATCAGATAGCAAAATAATGGTCAATTTGGTTACCAGCAATATCACGGTGTTCATGCATCTCGTTATCTCTAACCCAAAGCTTGTCGCCAGGAAATATGTTCATGTCTGCAAGCGTTGCAGATTCCTGATCAATCACTTTTGTGCCTTTGTGAAGTTCCTGGTTTTCCTTCATCACCTGTATATTATTATTAAAACCCCGCTTTGTTTTGTGTCTGCAAATACTCTACTGAAACAAAAAAACACTACGTCGTAAAGGACCTTACCCCAAGTAATTCCCATATCATCATCTTCAATTGGTACACAGTCGTATTTGCAGACACTTTCAGACTTGTCAGGTTTCCATAATTTGTTCTGCGAGAACGCTTTGACGTACGCCTATCCACCTCAAAACTGGAGTCAGATGCCTCTAAAATTGCTTTTGGAGCTTCTTTTCCACGCACAAGACAGACAAATACATCTCCTTCAGAGTAACTAAGTTTCCGCATCAACTCACAGCTTTCTTTCTCTCCTATGCATTCCTCACAAATCTAACGAAAATAAAAGATCCTGTTAAACGCGACTCTATTCATGGAAGTCATACGAGATCAATGTGAATGCAAATACAATAATGCAAATACCTCTGGTGATGTCCTGAGAAGAAGCTGTCGAGCATCAATGTCTATATTATCATCAAGATCAATAACGTCTTGGGATGAACTTTGACCTGTATTGTTACCGACCTCAATAAGAGCCGATACTCCATTCTCCATTATCCCTCCCCACTCCTCACAGAAATATTTCCAATCATGTTCAGGGACGATTGTCAGCTTCTCTGTCTAGAAAGAAGTGAAGAAAGCTAGAGATTAGATCAGTCAGAATTCCCCATCTCATGTCTTGTGTTTGACACTAAAAACAGCCGGGCAACCAAAGATAGGAAGTTAACTAAATCGACAATCACAACACCAGTTCGTTAAATTCAATATATGATTCCCTTTATTTCTCTCACTGAAACGAAAATCACACCACAGAAACAAACTATCAGAACCAGTAACTAGGGTTTACTTTCTTAAGCTCTACAACCAGTCACAGAACACTCAGACACCTCTCCAGACTTGATTAATCTCTTATTAATACTATCATATTTTCTACAGCAACAAGTTGGTTTCGCTCACATGAAAAGTGTTAGTTTAAGCCTCTCCTGTGTTTGGGATGAACACTTGATCAGTATCCCAGTCCGATATCGGCTTTAAATTTACAAACAGTTTCAAAATAGATAAAGAATCATCTCATGGTATATGATGAACTTACCAATGGACTTTTCTGAAAAAATGAGCCACGTCTGCAGACAAGTTCAGGGAGACGTTCAAGGAGTCGTGTGTGCTGAAACAAACAACCATAGAAACAAACTATTAATTTTATGCTAAAGATTGGTGGTGGGAAAATACGTAAGGCCTGCTGTTATACTGACAGGTTATAATCACCGGCGTTTAATAACACATCAAATTAGGTGTATGAGAGGAAACAGAGAAAGAGGTCAAGGAAACCTATTTAGAGTTAAACATATCTGCCCGTATAGGACTTTATCCCACAATATCCAACTGCCAGTAAATTGGAAACCCATTGACTGCCAAGCAATGGATCTTACCTTCTTGCATTTGAGCGTATTAATGACTCCATCAAGACGTTCAGGCTCTGGTGCTGAAGAACTATTTTTTCCAGTCATGTTAATATAGCCTCTCCATTGCACTAGCCATTGAGAAGGCAACAAGAAATATCGGATTTGTGGCGTTAATGGAACACCCTTCCCTGTTGCTAACTTCTCGTGATTTTGGCGCTGCTTGACCTTTAATGTTCTGTTGCACCAGATAGATGGTAAGAACATACTTGAGTTTATCACGACAAACAAAATAATAACTAATCATGGTTAACCTTAGTGAATCCTCGAGGCAGGCAACCTCAGAAAGTTCCTCTGTGCAATGAGAACATTGGCTGGAGTTCAAAGGGAACCAAGAAGGTTCCGAAGTATCTTCTGGCATCACTTTTCGAGCATCTTCAACAAGGAATGACCAGAGATTTTCTGGAACTAGAATTCTTTTGGCTCCTGGCGCTTGCTCTGGCATCAGCTCTCCATGATTGCATGTAATCGCATTTGTGGGCCCCATATCTGCTTCAGTGGGGGCATCAAGGTTTTTCCTTTTTATCCATTGCTGTAACCTGTAACAGGTTATAACACTTTAGAAGGAACTTGATTTTTTTAAACAGATTCAGAGTAAACTGTGCAAAGATCCCACAAAATAAGTGCTCCATAAGATTAAGGCACCATCTGCATATGCATCAATCTACCAACACGGACAGATAAGTAACAAGGTATTATCAGAAACCTATAACTTACAGAATACTTGAATACATACCATGCTTTAGAGATATAATATATTCCGTCCTCGCACTTTCCGGAAAGAACATCACTTGCTATGCTTTTCATGGATGTTCTTCGATCCCTATAACTGTCAGATGAGACAACCATGCGAGCACCATCCATAAGGCAGTCCCTGCAGTAGTCCCCTTTTTCTAACTTTGGTCCACCATTGTACTAAACATAAGAGAAAAATGATTGCATCAGAAACAATAAGGCAGCGTCAAATTTCTGTTGAATAAGTGTAGAGAGAACCAGCAAAGAATTCTAGCACATGATACTACTGGAATCTCGAAACTACAAAGACAAATGCTAAATGATGGCAGCTAATGCAAAGTTTGAAACCAAAAGTTTCAATCCTGGAAAAAGGAAAGAGACTAACCATGAGCCACACAGAGTATATTTCATACCTTTGATTCTAACTTGGCCCATGCAAGTTCAGATATTCGCTTCATGCAGTTAACCTTTGAGGTAAGAACTTTCCCATGGGAACACAGTAAAGGGGTGTTGTCCAAAGCGCTTCATAGAATACGAACAAATAAAATCAAGAACACTTGAAAGCGTGTGGATATGATCTTAATTGCTAAATAGAAAATTGTATCTACGCACTACCAGTTAGAACTGAAAACTGAAAACTGAAACCAAAACAACCTTTCAAATGGAAAATAATATTGAGTTTGGTGTGGGGTACTAAAGTCGCCATCATATTCTGATATATCAGAGATAATGCATTTGAAAGCTGTGATATTTTCTTGCAAATTTAAGTACATGTATGTTCAAAGCAGTGCAGTTGGCACAGGTATGTAAAAATAACAACAAATGGATGTATGAGGAGCTTTACTTACGGTGGAAAAATGGTGTCAGCCCAGAGACGAAGCCAATCTGTGGAGATCCAAAAATATTGTTCTTCAAGTGACTGAACAGCAGCATCTGAAAGTATTGTCCGTACTTCTTGCCTCCTTTCAGTCAAAGCATTTAATTCTCTTGCCTTTCTTAATTCAAATTCCTTGCAACTATCAAGGAATAATGCATTCATGTTATTGATCCAGTCATAAAGATGTAACGGAAGATAACCACCTTCAAGCTGTTGAACACTATTAACGTCTCCTTTAGTTATGTCAATAGGATTTTGTCTTTGTCCTTCTTGATTTTCCTGTTTACCGCATCTAAGACTATACATCAACATATATGCATCACTGGATGAGAAAACCTTTGACTTAATTGCAGAACTACAGTCTGAAGAGCCTGATTGAATGACATTTGTGGTATTCCCACTACTAGCCGTACCATTGCTCTCAGATTGTGGAGTTGATGAACCTTCATTGAATGGATGTTTACCCAGTTCTGACACATGTTCATCATCAAATTCCCACCACAAGCCAGTCTTTTCATCTTTTATGTGAGCAACATAATGTCCGCTGTTCACAGCACTTCCTTTGTGGATTAACACAGCAGAGAGATCGTATGTCAACTTGTTTTGAGAAGACTCTGCCAATCTCGATCCCATATCCAGCACTTGAGGAAAAGAAAATGAGGAAGTGATTTTCTTCTTAGCTGTTGTCTGTTGATAGGATCCAGCAAAAGAAAAGGAAAAGTTTACGCAACTTTAAAAAGGTATCTAAAATTAAAGGACGAAAGAATGATTAGGTTTAAGCATATAAACATGCAAGTTTATATCAGTAGAAGCAAAAAGGATAAGGTATGAGAATGACCATGCGTAAAAAAATCGAAACTCAAATCAGCCAAAATTAACATACAAGTAAATCGCCTCAGCATTTGTAATACACAGCGACATACTAAAGGTATAAATGCGTCTCATCCAAATATATAATGCAGGGATGTGATTGAATGTTTATGCAAACCACAAGACGTGACTAGTTCAAAGATGGAGACAATTTCTCTATCACAATCAATTCATGATCCAAGGCTTTTTAGATAGAAAACCACCTTAGGAAGGAAAACACATCGTTTGAGCTGAAAAGTTATAACCGGAGGTAGTGTGCGCAGCTTGATGCAGCGTGTGGCATCTACTCTAGCATTGCAGCTTCCACAAAAGTACTGATTATCACCATTCAGTTGCTCCAAGCTTAGGTAATCATTTAAACTAGCATCCAGAGTTTTGAGGCCCTTAATATTCAACTCAAGGGCATAAAAATCCTCCACCTTTGACGAAGCTTCAGAATCCCTCCCACATTTTGAGCACCTAAAGACAATAAACCAACTAACCAGATGAAAACGACACCAGAAAACCAGATTCAATTTTTCATTGCGATGTTTTGTCACATTTGTAGTTATGTAACTCAGATGTAAATATTAATTTGCCTTTAAACCATATAAATCTTCATAGACAATAAAAACAAGCTCAATCTTACGTGGTCACATGCGAGACACTACCACGGAAGAGATCTTGCACTATTGTTTTGGCTTTGCAAACCCCAGAATGGCGTAAGCAACGCTCAAGCAAGGACAGAAGCAATGTCAAGAACTCATGGGTATCCTGCTGAACCCCATTATCCAACTCCAGCGTCTTTACAAAAGCATCTGAATCAACAAAAGATTTTTTGCTAGCATGCAGCTGAGCAAAAAGCCGAGTAATCTCATCCAAGACTGGGTACTGCTTCAAGACATCAACCTCAACAGAAAAAACTCCTTCCCGGAAAGCAGTATTCATGTACAGACACTGAAGTATACTGTTGGCATAGCAAGTAGCACCCAGATTGGTAAGACCAGCCGGAGTAGAGTCAGAAGCACGTCGATCCAAGGTCGGATCTGGACCAAGGGACTGAATGATTTCAGACGTTTTCTGCCACAAACCAGACTTCCGGCTTCCATTAATCGGTGGAACCAGCCCACAAAAGCAGTTGGGATTGTCACGGGTGTTTACACGACAACCCTGACAAACGGGTTTCCATATCATGAAGAGTTGATTAATGTCATCATCAGTTACATTTTCAGCCTCGTGAATTTTCCTACAATAAAGCAGTTTTTTAAGAAAAATGCAACAACTGTGAGAAGCTAAGTTTTCAAGAAGGTGGGTTTTGTTATTGTACCGGAAAATTTGAGAAGTCGAATCAACAGCGTCTGATGGTCTTTGTCTTTTGTTTTTGTTTCGGGTGTTGGGTCTACTCATTCTGTCGCACCACCAGTAGCAATTGAAAACCCTAGAAAAACTCAAGAAAAACGAAGACACAACACAATCATTAACCCTCATGTGATCCCGTTTAAACGAAATTTGAAGCAAGAACAAGACATTTCAAAAAAATCCCTAATTAAAAATGCCAACTCCAGAAGATGAAATCGCATCTAGGTTAAACGATTCAGGTCGAAACCCAGATCGAAAAACGAACAGTGATAATTACCGAAGAAGTTACAATGAATGGAGGATAAAAAGAGAGAGAGAAAGAGCGCAGCAGAGAAAGTACCTAAGAATCAAAGAAAACGAGTTGATAGAAAAGTTTAGCAAGTAGAGAGCATTCACCAGCTCAGCTCCTCCGTCTTCTTCAACTCCTTCGTCTTCCCGTTCTCCGCAGGACCGCAGCGAATTTTTTTTTTATTAATTAAATTTCTCTTCTTCTTCTTTTTTTTTGTCCTTTCAGTTCTTTCGTCCCGCGCTCTCTGATTTCAGATTATATAAACATCTCGCTCAAAGAAACGAAAATCATCAAAATAACTAAGTTTTTTTTTTTAATTTGTCTCGATTTTTTACCTTTTAGACAATATCCATAAGTTGATATATATATCATTACCAAAATCTCTAAAAGCTAAATTTAGATTTTGCATTATATTTCCTAATCACTCAATATGTGACCAATCGGATTATATTGACCAGATCACGCCAGATGTTGTGTGATCAAGATTTGGCTCCATATGACACAACATGTAACTTTAATTAACGTCTCAAAAATCACATTGTGCATTAAATGTTCCAGTTACTCAAAATGTAACCAATCAGATTAAACTGAAGAGATCGAGCCAGATGTTGTATGATCAAAGATTTGGCTCAGTTCTATTACGAAACAACATTTTGACCAACATGTAACCTTAATTAACGTCTTAAAGAGTGTTTGCAAACAAACTACAAAGGATTCTTATGTTGTCACAAATTCATAAAAACACAACAAACATTTATGAAACTTAAGTCACACCGATGAAACAAAATCATCAATCTCTATCACCATAGGAAGATCTCTTGCCACTAGATCGGCCACCGTTATGGCTTCGACCCTTGTCTCTGCTTACTCTATCATCATCTTCATCTTCCCGTCTTTTTCCTGCAGCATCACCTCTTAACTTGTCCTCCTTATCACCTCTGTACCTGTCTCTACCACGCTTATAGTATTCATCATCCTCCTCAGCCATTTCATATCTCGGTCTGTATCTATTATCCCTGTCATCATCTCCTTTATTATTGTCTTCGTCCTCGATACCTCGTCCTCTATTCCTATCCATCTTATGCTTATTGTAGTCATCGTCTTCCTTAATTGTTCCACGTCTTTTAACAGCATCATTACTTCTATACCTGTCTCTCCCATGGTTACTGTAGTCATCATCCTCGTCTCTTATGTGCTTCCTTCCTCTTTCGTTACTTTCATCCTTAAGCTTCCTCCTATTCTCATACTCAGCCTCACTGTCATCAGAGTCACTTGCAGCTCTCTTGCTACGAGAATCAGTGCTAAATTTGTCCTTGCCATGCTTGGGTACAGCCTCTTCCTCGTTTCTTTTCTGGCTCATTCCTGCACTGTAAACTTCTACTTTACTGCGCAGTCGTTTCTTGTTCTCATACTCAGTCTCACTGTCATCAGAGTCTCTTGCAGCTTTCTTGCCACCAGAATCACCTCTATACGTGCCTTTCAAAGGACTGGACTCTTCGTCTTCATCATCTCTTTTCTGCTTCCGTCCTCCACGGTAAGCTTCTTCTTTCTTTCGCAGTTGTTTATTATCCTCAGACTCAGGCTCGCTGTCATCAGAATCATGCCTCTTTCGTCCACCTCTGCTTCGTTCATCAATTTTGTCCCTTACTTCTTTAGAACCAGATCGGTTGGCGGGTCGGCTTTTCTTGTGCGACTTCCTGAGTTTCTTGTTGCCCTCACTCTCAGCTTCTTCAGATTCAGAAGATACGCTTCTTTTGCTTCTACTGCGTTTCTTTGTAGCCTTCCTTCTTCTCTTCTTTCCATCGTCACTGTCAGAGTCAGATTCAGAGCTGCTAGAGTCACTTTCACTATCAGTTTCTTGTTTACGCCCCTTAGTCTTCTTCTTGGAGCGCCTTCTGCGGTCACGACCGTTTTCATCAGATTCATCTGATGAATCGCCATGTCTTCTCTTCTTGCTATCTCTTTTCTTGTGACGCTTCACTTCATCCATATCATCATCACCCCGCAGCTTCTTGATTTCCTTATCCTTACCATCTTTCTCAGCCACATCCTCATCTCTCTTCCTACCACTATCTCGGTCCAAAAAAGAATGTTCCCGCCTCTCTTTTAGTCTACCTTCATAAGCCTCCCCCGTTGGCTCATCATCAATGATACCTTCTTCAGCCTCCTGCTGATCAGGCAAGCCCAACGCAGCTCGAAAGGCTTCCATCTGCTTCTCTTTCCTTGCAGCAACCTGATGAGTTTGGGTATCGGATATCTTCGAGTCACTAGGCGCATCAGTCTCTTCATTAGCAGCAGCAGCTTCAAGATTCAACCTAGCTTCCTCAAGCTTCTGAGCAATCTCGGTATCAGAATAACCCTGATCAGCAAGCTTATCCTCAAGAATAGCAAGCTTAAGATGAATCTGACGCTTGCGGTCATGCTCAAGGATGGCTTTATTAGGTTTCTTAGATAAACCAGCAGTACCTTGATCATCATCAAACCCTTTCCCACCATTAACAGGCTTACCACCAGTTCTAGGCCTCACAAAAAACTTGTTCGTCTGAACGTAACCATTAGTTCCTGATCCCCTTGCGGTCTGTAAACCTATACCGTTGTACATCGTTGAACTCTTTCACTATGAACGAACTTCAACAGAAATCAACCACCTTAAGAACCCTAAAACAAAGAGACTGGGTTCAGATTCAAATCGAAAGATCTGTCAATACGAAAAGACCCTAAACGAAACCAATCAAAACATAAAATCAAACAGCGTCTAGAAGCAACAGATCTTCGATTGAAGCGGAAAACAATTAAAATTCAAAAATCAAAATTACCAGTGGTATGTATGAAAGAAGATGATAATCGTCGATGCGTACGGACACGGGAGACGACGAGAAAGATAATAAAGAACTCTCTCAGATCAAAATGAACGGAGAGGTTTAACCTTTTGTTTTTTCAAATTACACAAAGCCTAAAAGGCCTAGATCTATTTTATAGTCGGCTTAGACCCAATTAACTAGATGGCTTTTCAGCCCATATGAACAATTAAACTAATGAATTTTATATAGGTCTATAGACAAGACATATTATATATTTTAATTATTTATTGTTAGATATTTTAACCGACTAAGGAGTAACCGACTTACTCTTTTGTATAAATAAGTCCACTACCTCTTTGTGTAAGGACACACTTGAGAGAGTAAAAAAATTA
>WJSH01010297.1:0-36893 GCA_009757365.2 Lepidium campestre | reverse complement strand
CCGAACCGAACCGAAAATTAAATTCGGTTTGGTTCGGAACACTTCTCCCACTTCCGAAATAACCGATTTCCGAATTAACCGAACCGTTCCGACCCGAACCGAACCGATTCCCACCCCTAGTATGTTCTTCTCCCATTGAGAAGCAATATTCTCCAAAGAAAAAGGAAATAATATCATCTTGATTGAATCCTCCGAAACTCCATTGATTCTTATAGTCCAACAAAGCCCGTTGAATTGATCAAAGTGATCAAGAGCATCTTCCAATGGCAATCCGTTATACCTATGGTTTTGCACCATGTTGATCAAACTAGACTTCACTCAAAGTTATGAGTGTTGATTGGGGAGTAGGAATCCCAAGTATAGTCTCTCTCAGGTCTGGCTCGTCAAAAGCCCATATAGGTCTCTCCACCGGGTTTTGACGAGGAGGAGGAGGAGGAGGAGGATCGTGTAGTCCCTCGACTCCATTGCCATGATCCTCTGCGTGGGCAGTTTCTCCATGAATCATGTCTTGTTAATCAGTCCCTAAATTTGCCATTCCTAGCCGAATCAAGTGGCCATCTCGTTCTTTAGCTTTCCTTTCTCTTGATATACGCCTACACTCTTTCTCAAGCTGATTCAAATCTAACTCACTCTCAAACACTTGCCCTTGGTGACTTCGAAGTTGCATACACCTTGATTAAGAGCAAAGCAAAAACAAGGAAAACTATTAGTAACAAAGAAAAACAAAATCTTTAGTCGCGAATCTATCCAAATCTTGAAGGCTAATTGCATAGATTCCCCGGCAACGGTGCCAATTTGATGTTCACTTTTTAAACACTCAAATAAATACAACAAATGCAAACAATCGTGAAATTGTAGCAGTTGAGGTTTAAATCCACATGGAATCTATAACTAATGCGATAAGATTGCAAGGAATTGACTTGAGCCAAAGAAATAATATATTGGTTTTGATAACAACTTAAATGAAAGCGAAGATAATGAAAAACAAAACAAATTCAAATGATGAAAGACAATGGGAATAATGCTAGGCAATCGATCTAGAGGGCAACAAACAATTCAAAGATGCTAAGAAATTCACAAAACAAGCACCATCCTAGGGTATGAGACTCATTCAATCTAGATCAACCTACTCTCATAGCATTGACCCCTATGCAATCAATAGGTTAAGCTAAACTCTCATTTGCTCTCCTACAGTCACAAGCATTAACAAACAAGCTCACAAAGACTACTTTCCACGCTAGCATCAACTCTCATTGGCTAGGGAAGGAAAACCCAAAAAAAGACTCTTTCATGACTTTCATCAAACACCTCTCGGGCAATGTATTTCCCACAACCCTAGCAACAAGAATCATTCATTACAACCCTAGAACTACCTACCCTTCAACCCATTAAGAGACTACTCACACATACTTAAGCAAATCTCAAAGCAAACAACAAACAAAACCATAATGAAAGAGAAAAGAGGAAATGATTAAGAAGAAACTCTTATTGATAGATGAAACAAGTTGATTCTCATAAATCCATCCAAGATCCTTCAAAGTTCTTCCTCAAATCTCAAATCTTTAAACAAAGAACCAAAAGATAAAATTTCAAAAGTTTGCCCAAAAGAGAATTGTTTCTTGGTTCCCCTTAGAAACCAATGGTCTAAAACTATTTATACTGAGGCATAAAAACCATAAAAACAAATTGGATCGACCCGAAACAAACCGGGTTTGACCTAGTTAAAATAAGATAGTTTTGGTTTTCAGTGGCTAGGGATCAGCCGTTCTTCTCTTTGTCTCGGCTGGTCGCTCGACTGTCACTTGAGAAGTCGCTCGGTGCTTGGCCGAGCTTGTCCATGGATCAACCGGTCTTCCTCTTGTCTCGGCCGAGCCAAGACGTGAGCGTCTCCAATCATAACGGTGCTCGGCCTGTGTGATTATGGAATCGGTCAAGATTATACTAGTCACAGCCATTCTAAACCGCGGACATCTACAAATGTAACGGTGTTCGGCCGGTCTCGTCCCGTGATTGGCTGGTGTCATGCTATTCTCGGTCGAGCCTTCCCAAGTCGTTTCGGTCCCATCTTCTAGCTTCCTTCTTTATTCCTTCGTCAAATTCTTTATTTTGACATTCATGCTCCCCTTTCCACTCCTTTGCCCAACATCCATTCCTTTACTTTCGCCCTCCAATGCGATTATGTTCGTTCTCCTTGTTCCTCGATCTTCAATCCACCTAAATAGACTCAAAAAAAATGAAAAGATGTGACTCTGTAGTCCTAAGGCTCTAAAACATGAAATAAATGCAAAACTATACTAAAGTGAGTGAACATAAATCCTAAATGATGCGAAATGTACAAGAATAACATGAAAAGGCTACTAAATATAGTGTATATCAGTTTCCTCATTGGGCTTTATCTCAGTTTCAAGGTCAACGTTACAACATTATGACCATTATTATCGCCGAGTCCCTAAATGCTGCAATTAGGAAAGCAGTATGATTCCCAATTGTCTCCATGATCGAGTTTATTAGGGCCATGTTAATGCATTGGTTTTCTTTAAGAAGGAAACTTAATTTTGATTTGTTGTCCGTTTGCACTCCCCAAATCGAGAAACTCCTACTTGCCACTTGCATGAAGCTACTAAATGTGTTGTCCTAACTTCATCGACATGGATCTTTCAAGTAAACGGCAAGGATGGATGTGTATTCCAAGTTGATATTCGTCTTCATTCTTGTTCGTGTAAGGTATATGATGTCTTTCACGTCCCATGTTGCCATGTCCTAGCAGTTATTGGACATAATAGTCTTGATGTCTATTATCTACTTGCAAACTTCTACTCTGCTGAAACGTAGAAACACCTTTAAGAATTTGTTATCTTCCCAGTTCATAATAAGGAAGACTCCGACTTGCCTCAGTCCGTAATTGATGTTATTGTCAAGCCCCCAAAGACTAGACGACCAGCTGGTAGACATCGGAAACTATGAATACCTTTGAAGGGGGAACTGAATGTTAGTTTCCAACTCTTGTCCAACTTTCATATGATTTTGCCCCTTACTTATACATTTTTTTCCATTCTTTGTAGCCCCGATCCCAAAAGTGTAGCTGCTGCAACGGCCTTGATCATGATTGTATCACTTGCAAACTCCCAATCTAATTATGTCGATTTTGGATGTCCCCTTCTTCCTTGTCTTCTCATTTCTTTTTGTCCACATCGTCCTTTTCATTGTTTATTTTATATTTAGACATCTTTTGTCCACGTGGTTCTAGGGATGCTTGTCCATTTTCACACCCCGTAGTTTTCAGGATGCTATGTAATATGACCTACTATGCAATCAATGTCATCTTTTGGGTTTACACATGACACCCTCTTTGCAAAATTATATTTTCATTCCCCCATTACTTCCACTACTTTTCGTTTCCATGTCCAACAACTACATTACATGGATAATTATACAAATCTTGTCTATCCTTTACCACTTAGTTCCTAATAAATATTACGTGGACAAATATCCCAAACCTGTGCATACTTTTCCACATTAGTTTCATTACATTTATTCCATTACATGGACAACTATACTAAGCTTATCCACTTTTTTTGATGCCCTTCAAAACATTATTATCAAGTGGATAGCCCACCACCATATGAAGCACTAAGTGCACCTATCACCCATTTCATAGTTGAAAACTTTACCAACACATATGAGAACGTCTTTAAACCATCACATTGCCCATAATCTTGCACATTTTCTACTCCTATCTCCCTTATTGTCTCTAACTCTTTCTCGACAACAACTTCGGCTTTTGGTAAACTCCCCGCATTTAGTTTGAAATCCTCCATTATTTCCTTCTTAACCTCATACTCACTTAATTGACAGGATTTGAGACATTCCCAAAGCAAACTCCACATCTGGGCTTTCTTCCTCAATACATCCCTATCTCGCAAACAACCTAAAGCTTTCAAAGTAACGACATATGGGATTCATTGATTTCACACACCTGTTAAACAACACTCTGTATGGTGATCCCATGTTTATAAATTTTGGATTTTCCCTAACCATCTCCATCCCTGCCTCTCGTAGTATTCTTTCTTCTGCCCCAATAATCTCTTTTCTCTACATGATGCATTTACTCCCCCAGATTTCTCAAACCATCATTTGCTACTTTTCCAATTATGGTTAGCAGAATACTCTCCGACATGCTCATAAGCTTGAACACTGCTCGTCTTTAATGGTTTTTCTCATACTTTCTGTCAGCTTATTTTCAACTACATATTTTCCCTTCTCTTTATATAATGATACTCTTGTAATCTATTTTTCCTTCTATTTATCATACTTTTTTTCACACTGGTTTGTCCAATTCTTCCTAAACCATTTCGTTGTCCATGCCCAAGTGTTCTATTGCTTTATCAAAGTCCACCTCCATTGTTTACTTCATCCAATTCATATAAATGTATTCCGCCTTTTTACTCTTCCTCTCATTCGCCGCACTGACTTTTCATCCTCCCCTCATTATAATGGGATTCACTCGTCCATCCAAGTTTATCCCAATCGATCTCCTTCA
This sequence comes from Lepidium campestre, assembly GCA_009757365.2. Classification (NCBI taxonomy): domain Eukaryota; kingdom Viridiplantae; phylum Streptophyta; class Magnoliopsida; order Brassicales; family Brassicaceae; genus Lepidium; species Lepidium campestre. The sequence continues at coordinate 32,353 of WJSH01010297.1, read as the reverse complement.
CCGCATTCCCTCAATGCATTCTCGTTGTTCCACATTCCTCCAATCTCGTCTATAATCAAAATATACTATTGGGGACATACTAGAGTTTGCCGCTGGTCGTCTAGATAAATTTTTGTGGCATTCCCCAAGAATGAAAACAAATGTGGAATTCCCCAATATTTTCTAAACTCATGTGGCATTTTAGATAAATTTCTCTATAATGAAATCAAAATCAATTACAATCTTTCGATTGATATAAGTAAAATTAGAATATTAAGTCGATTTTCTAGAATCATTTTTCTTTCTCATTAATAAATGAGCATTAAATGCAATATCAAATAGTTGGTGAATTTATGTACTATTATTTGTTGTCCTTTCGAAAACATCATAAATGTATTAGTTTTTGTTAGGTATGGATATAAAGTGTTTACCGAAATTCTGATTTTATTCTTAATAATTACACAATACCATATTTACAATGTCAAAATGTATTATGCATTTGGTATTAGCGTTATCAAATTTTAAATATTTTGCCACACTAATCTAGAGTAGATCAAAATCGTAAAAAGCATAAACTCTAACACATAATATCTAGTATTGCATTTAATGTTTTACGGTTAGAGTTGATGTTTTCACTATATTGTACAAGTTTTGCGGATCTATTTATATGTTTTAAAAGTTATTAAATATACTTTTCATTAATTTGATAAATTCATTATATTAAATTCTGTTAAATTTTGTATTTTAAATTAATTATATAAATTATTTATAATTTAGTCGACATCAATTAAAATTTTAATATTTGTTTAATTCAAATATTTAATGTATTTTAACTTTCATCAAACTCTAATTTTGCCAAGTTAAAATATTTCTAATATTTGAATTTTTTTATCAACAGATAATATTTATACATATATATATATTGACCGTTTTATAAATCTTTATCATAATAAATATGATATAATCCAATATTACATCTTCCAAATTACTATTTTTATTAAAACTTTTGGGAAATTATTTTTGTAATTAATCTACATATATATATTAATTTCAAAATCTCTTTTAAAAGAAATTTTTTGTTTAGGCATTTGGGTTCGGGTCGGATCCATTCGGGTTTCGGCTTTTCGGCTGCATTGATTTAATAACAATCGAGTATTTTTATTTTCTAAGTCGGGTTTGGTTCGAGTATAGATCGAGTTCGTGTTTTTTCATCCAAATCTTTATAAAAATACAAAATTAGTAAAGATTTAGTACAAAAATATCTAAAAAAAAACCAAAATTTAATATAAATATATCGTGTACCCATTCATTCTTGATTCGATTTTTTGTGTACATTGATTTAGGACCCATTCGGATATTTTGTCGGATTCGGTTCAGTTTCTGTTTCTCTTATTTCATGTCGGTTTCGGTTCGGTTTTCGGGTATCGTGTTTTTGCCCAGAGCTATGTGGTGTATAGATAGTAAAAAAAAGAGAGTCATTTTTTCGTTACTAAAATTTTTTGTTCTTTCAATAATGTTTCTAGTAACATTTTATGTAACTGTTAAGGTGTTTTAGTGAACAATGCTTTTCAATCAATAGTGTTAGATGTGTAGTGATTAGAATACGAGGAGCAAACAGTCCAATACCGATTTCATAATGAATATACATATTTTATGGTCTTATAGCAATAAATTTTCACGTGACTATAACCGGTTTTATACTATCATGGCTAGATAATCTCAATTCATGGCTATGTGACTTTTTGTGTAGCGCTTAACCATGCATGTTTTAGTGATTATATTGTATCTATGGAGAATATTTTAATAAGTATATAAATACGAAAGAGTTGACAAATTAGGCCAAAGACAAAAACTACACATTTTAGTTATAGGTCTTGATCATAAAGACTTTGAAATCATTAGAAGACTGACATTGACGCTAAATTTATATAAATTGAAATGCTCCAAAGTTATTTCTTTTGTTTTTTATTTAAATAGGGTTGCGGAAGCCATAATCAAAAGTTCAAAACATATCACAAACCACACTAACACAAAAAATAAAGAGAATGTAATAATGATTCCAATGCCATCTTATTCCTTTGCTAGTATGATTGCTGTTACTTTGTATCTCTCTGGTTCCATCGTTATACAAACTCTTGCTTCTCCAACGTTCCGCTATTGCCGCCATGACCAAAGAGATGCTCTTTTGGAGTTCAAATCCGAGTTCCTGGTAAATGAATCTTACTCAACTGCTAAGTATATGAATTTATGGAACAAGAGTAGTGATTTTTTTTCTTAGATGGCTGTCAAGTGTGATGCATCTGGTAAGGTGATTTCACTTTGCATTATTCATTTTTTGCTCAACGACACTTTGAAACCAAATAGTGGACTTTTCAAACTTCAATATCTTCAATACCCGGACCTTTATTCTTGTAATCTCACTGGAGAGATTCCTTGTTTATTAGGAAACCTTTCTGGTCTCAAGTTTCTTAGCCTTGCGGCTAATGACTTTGTAGGTCAAGTTCCAACATCAATTGGAAACTTGACCAAACTAAGCGTCTTGAGTCTTCTTGGAAATCGATTAAGTGGCAATGTTCTTACTCTATTATCCAATCTTACGAAGTTGACCGACCTTGCCCTTAAAGGCAATTACTTTGAATCTGAGCTCCCAACTGACATGACTGGACTCCAAAACTTGAAGATTCTTTATTTTTCATGAAACTCATTTTTTGGAGTTATTCCTGAATCTATATCTAATCTCAATCTCCTTGCTTTAATACTTGATGACAACGATATTACTGGACCCATCCCGCGATCTATATCACAGTTAGTTAACCTCTCTTTTCTGGATGTTTCAAACAATAAGCTGGAAGGCGAAGTACCAGGTTGTTTATGGAAATTGGGTGTGTTGATGTTTTCTCACAACTCTTTTAGCAATTATGGAAAATCATCTGAAGTTGTTGATGGAGGAGCACAACTGTGTGTGTTGACTCTTAATTCGAATATGTTTCGAGAATCCTTTCCCAATTGGATCTGCAACTTACATCTATAGAACTTCTAGATTTATTCAACAATAGCTTTAGTGGCTCGATTCCTCATTGTTTTAAGTAATATCACTAATCGTCTACGAGTGTTTAGTCTGCAAAATAACAATTTTAGTGGAATTCTCTTGATGTTTTTGTCAATCGTGCCAATTTAAACACACTTGACGTCAGACACAACCAGTTGGAGGGAAAACTTCCAAAATCATTTATCAATTGTAATGCTTTGAAATTTTTGAATGTGTAAAGCAATAACTTCTCCAACAAGTTTCCATCTTGGTTGGGGTCTCTTCCATTATTAAACATTCTCATCCTCCGATCGAACCAATTCTATGGACCTTTATATCACTGCCACATCTCTCCATTGGGTTTCAACATTTAAAAGTCATTGACGTCTCACATAATAACTTAAATGCAACCTTCCCCGCTTCAGAATTTTCCAATTGGCAAGTGATGATCACACCAAACGTATACAAAATATATGATGACCAGTGATTTCTTCATTAGGGTTGCATACCAGAATTCAATGGATATGGTGCATAAAGGAGTTGATATACAATTTAAAGGGATCCGAAAAGACTTTATAGCCATTGACTTTTCGAGAAACAAATTTTATGGTAAAATCCCTTAATCGGTTGGATTGTTGAAGGAGTTGCGTCTTCTCAACTTGTCAAGTAATGCATTCACAAGTGATATACCTAAATTATTAGCCAATTCGAGTAACCTCGAGGCATTAGACATATCAAAAAATCAGCTGACATGCCAGATTCCTAGAGATCTTGGTATCTTATCCTTTCTGGCAACGATGAATTTCTCCCACAACAATTTCGAAGGTCTGTACCATAAGACACACAGTTTCAAAGCCAAAAGTGTTTCTCGTTCATGGGTAATCCTAGACTATACGGTCTTGAGGAAATATATAGAAAAACTCATGTCTTGAAACAACAATAATCAGATGAACCATAAGAAGAAGAAGAAGACGAAGAAGAAATGATGAGTTCGATATCATCATCAATAGTTATGGGCCTAGTGTTTTCTGCGGACTGTTAATTGGACATATCTTGGTTTCACATAAGCACGAGTGGTTCATGAAAATAGTTTCAGAGAATTAAGAAAATATTAGTCATCATAAGGCGTCGTTGAACAGTTTATCTTGTCCTATCTTTAAACAATTGTCAAGCATGTGTTTGTAATAATGTATGTTGTATCACCGTGTATACTCCAAAAACGCTTTTGTGATTTGTAATATTCTATTTTATGGTTTTGTAATAAAATGTCTTTAGTAGTATTTGATACCCAAACAAAAAATGACATGTATTATATGATAATAAAGAAAAAAAGAAAGAAAAGAACAACTGAGAAGCCCGACTGGTTTTAATTTACTATGTCCAATTGGAACGATCGAACATACTCCTAATTAATTGTTTTATGGCCTATAATTTGAGATGGTTTTCTTTTTTTGTTCAACTCATGGGCTTATTTTTCTAATATCGTATGAGAAGTTTTGCTTTTAACTTTCTCTAATATTGGAACATGTGCGGCTTATCATTTACATTTTTTGAGTTTTTAGTGAATGAACCCTTCAATGCACACATTTTTTTCAACAATTAGATCGATAAGGTCCGATCCATAACTTAATCCACTCACTAAATTTGTTTTATAATCTATTAATTGTCATGGTGGGGAACCGAAATCCCAAATTCCTGAATCATTAGTTGAATCATCATAACCATCAGACTAAGAAGAACTGGGCCAATGCACACATTCGATGGTAGGAAATACTAATTAATTTGAGATAAAAACTTAAAAGACAAATATTCTAAAACATCCTATCAAACTTTAGTAGTTTCAAAGACTCTCAACCTGTCAAGGGACCTACTCTATGTACTATGTTAGCTCATATGCTTATATTAGTTAACCTAAAACATGATGATTTTTTCTTTATGTTAAGCCAATTTTGTATGAAAAAAACTGAAGAAGCAAACACGAATACCATGTAGAAAAAACTGAAAATCTTAAGAAAAAAACACCAATTTTATTTTGAATTAATATTTTATGTATGAGATATTTATCAAAAATATCTCACTAAATTTTGAAACAATTTCAGAAGTTTTTATATATTAAAAAATTACTTGTAAAATATGCATATTTCGACAAGTATGTTTCATTATTTCTTAGTTAGTTGATAAAGATGGAGAGGAGATTAGTGTTAACGTATAATAATTCAAAAAAATTCAGTTTAATATATATACTGGGAGCAAATTAAATACCGTTTACCACGATTATTTAATCTATTATTAAACATTTGATCAAAGCCAAAATGAACATATTAGAATGATAAACATATCTCATATTCGAAATTGAGATATTTCTAAACTAATATATATAATCCACTACAAGAAAAATGCACATCGTTAGTACACGATTTCCGTTATTATAGGTAATACACAATGTTTTTGTAAACGCTATGTCTGTCCCAACTATAATAGGGTCAGCATATATTATAGCGCTTTTTTACTTTGTTATTATATCAAGTTTTATAATAGTGTTTTATTAATGCTCTATTATATTTTACTGTAGTAATTTTCATGTGTGGTAAAACCTTTTAATATAGCTATATTTGTTTGATATAAAATAGTTTTGTGCAGTATTATTCATATGTTGTAAAATAGTTTTACATATCTATTTTGTAACGATTTTAAATTTGTTATAATGACTATATATATATGTCACGAGTTGCCTGAAACATTTGTTAAGTCATGCTCGATTATATGCGTTATTTGTTGCTCAAAACTGAATCTGTTTTATGCACATACAAAACTGAAACTGAATCCAAATATATATTTAACATCCAAAAGCATACATATAATCAAAATCCGCCATCCAATTGTCTTACACCAAATCAAACATCCAACTATCTTACAGCAAATCCAACATCCAACTACCTTACTTCATATCCATAATTATACAACAAGCTATACTACATAAGATATTGTTCAAGATACTACCACTTTATCTTCAAGCCATGCAATACATATACACAAATGCATCCTCCATTAACTTGAACTCTGTTAAAGGCCTCCAAACTGCAGCATCTTTAACCTTGATTACATTTATCCAAACCTTCACTGCATATGGCCCTAGTTGAACAAAGTGAACAGATTTTTCGGATTGTTTGTAGTTCAACATCCTTCTGCAACTACCCGCTTTTTTCCACTGATATATTCATCAACTTGCACTTCTGATTTTCATTTGTAGGTTTTGTTCTGTTTTTTTACGCTGCCAGCATAACAGATATTAGTAACTGAGTAAATATGATAAATATAAAAGTAAAGGATGTAACTATATTACCGAAGATCTTCTAACATGCGATGGTGGCAAACCCTTATTCAATGTCTTCAAAGGTGTGGGTGGAGTTGATGCAATTCTCTCAAGTTGAGAAGAGGTGGTGTGTATCCATGGAGATTCAATTGGAGACTGTTGCTGGTCATCTGTTTCAAATACAACATTTGATGCAGGTCATGCTACGAATGTCTTAAAGCAATCTTCAATGGTACTAATCTCCATCGTAGGCCTCCAAATAAATATTGAAGGTTGCAGTACAACATAAAAAAACACATTTACTGCACTTGGTCCTAGTGGAAGTCCATTGACCAATACTTTTGGCTCTTGTGTCTGCCAATGCCCATCAACTACAACAAAATTGTCATCTCTACTCTAATCCATTAGCTTGCATTTATTTATACAACATGTTGGGCTCTATAATACATATGTAGAAGAAAACATGAATCTATTAAATTCATATGACTAAAGTAACTATGCATTGATGATATATAAGTGTACATTATGCGTAATGTCTTCTGGGCCATGCATACTATCATGGTGAATACAACTTTTTGCATGCCATGCAATTACTTCTCCAACCAATTTCTCAATACTCAACATATTATGTGCAAGTCTCCAAAGGAATGCATCTAGTTTTGTAGCAGTTTATATTAACACTTTAACAGAATTTGCCCATAATAGTATATCATTCACAAAGTCTTGGGGATCAGAAGACAGAAGACGCCTTTCAGCTACCGATGCAGCGCAGAAGCGAGATCTAGGGTTTTGAAGAACAAGAGGTGGCGGCTCAAAGAGAAAAGACGGCAGTGGCGGTTTTAGGGTTAGTGGCGGCAGCAAAGGTACTAGGGTTTGTATGATGGCGTCAACAGTCTCTTCTGTAACCAGATAGATAAACTCAACCTATAGATCTATGGAGATCTACAGGGACCTTCTACTAACAAGAAGAACTCGAAGTTCAACTCTTGCTAGGCTTCTAGGCGTGGGAGCAGTGCTCGACGACGGCTAGGGTTTTAGCAAAAAGCTAGGGTTTTGTTTTCAATAAATATCTCTCTATGTTTATTAATGATGCAAAGGGGTTACATTATATAGTGAATTCCCTGAGGAAAATCCTAAAACCTAATGGACCGAGGACTTATTAGGAATCCCTAAATAAAAGAAAAACTACCAAAACTGATCAGACTTCCTTATCTCTTCTTGGGCTCCACAAAATGGACCTTTAAAAAGAAAGGGGTCTTTCACAACTTCAGTCCAAAACATGTTACTAATTAGTCAACTCTTAGGTCAAGCATTTTCACCCTTAAAACAAATGACCATAAGGCCTTATTACAACAAACCCAACAAAAAGCTCAAACAACTTAAATAGTCTTTAAAAATAATAAATAAAATAGAAAAGGCCCAAAGAGAGTATAAGCATGCGTGGTTCCTGGTCAATCCTGGTGCTACGCTGCACCAGATCCCTCCCAGTCAGAGAGATTCGACCCCGAATCCAAAGCGGTGCATGTGTCAGGTTCCTTCTTCCTCTTAATTGCTGATGTAGCACAGATCAGAGATTAGGGTTTTTGATCCCTGGATGCAGCAGCTACAAGACAAGAGGCAGTGGCGGAAGCAAAGAAACAAAGGCGGCGGTGGCTTCTAGGGTTTTAAGGCAGCGACGGCTTCATGTGGCGGTGGCGGTGGTGAAGGTGGACAGCATCGGCGGGATGATGATGACGGTGGCGATGGGATAGGTTTAAGCTCTCTAATAGATCGATGTAGATCTACTAGGATCCTGCTTAACACAAAGAACTCGAAGTTCACTTGTGATAAAACTCAGCTCAAAGAAAGCTTGAGGGCTATCGGACCTGACTTCTAGACGACAAAGACGACGGCTAGGGTTTTAGCAAAAAGCTGTTTTCTGTAAATCTCTCTCAGTTTATTAATGAAGGAAGGGGTTACATATTTATAGTGAAATCCCTAAGGAAAACCTAAAACCTAATGGGCCGAGACCTTACTAGAAAACCCTAAATAAAAGGAAAATTAACAAAACTAGAAATCCTTAAATAAATAGAAAAATACCTAAACTGATCAGACTTCCTTATCTCTTCTTGGACCCACGAAAATGGACCTTTAAAAAGAAAGGGTCTTTCACAACTTAAGCCCAAAACAAATGACCCTAAGGCCTTATTCAAACAAACCCAACAAAAGCTCAAATAGTCTTTAAAAATAGATAATTAAAACAGAAAAGGCCCAGAGAGAATATAAGCATGCGTGCTTCGGTCTAACCCTGGTGCCACGCTGCAACAGATCCCTGCTAGTCAGAGAGATTCGACCCTGAATCATAAACAGTGCACGGGTCGGGTTCCTTCTTCTTATCGCATGCATTAGCTGGCATCTTCATGTCAACTCCATCCTCACCAACGCACACATTCTCGGTCTCAGCAGACCGCTCTTCACTCCTTTCCCTTGTGGCTCCCTCCGATAGGTCCAACAACCTATTCAGATTCTCCTCTTCGCTAAGTTGGTCACTCACAAACGATGACTAGAAGAGTTTTGTGGCATGAGCTCCACACGGTGCATTTGACACTAGCTCTCCTTGTTTCATGACACCCTTTGTAGTTGTCTTAATTCGAGCGTGTGTTGAAACAAGAGCAAATGTCTTACCTTGGAGATGGAAGATATACGAACTAAAAGGCTCACCCTTAGCACCTTTAACCATTTATAACCAAGACAGTGCACTCGGCTTAGGACAAGAGATGTGTGGCAGGACCACACGCTTCAGCAGTTCGGAGGTGACTACTCCCTTGCAACGTCTAAGGTTGACGATGCAAATATCTCTCATGCTTTTGATCTCACATCTTGGCATGGATGTCTCCTCTCTGCGACTCAAGTTTCTCAAGGACAACCACTTGAGGAATAGTCTCCTACACTTCAAGGAGACCCGTTTCCGACCTTCAAAACCATCTTGAGTTCGATCCACACCTACATCTTTGAACTCTTCTCCACAACTTTGATCATATGACTTGGGAGGCAAGTCGAGATCAAGTCTCTCCACACCAACCTTGATCAACGGATCCCACTTGGGACTCTCACAATCTCCTTGCCACGATCAAAGAAGAATTGGTGTCTCCATGGTGGAAGTGACCTTAGGCGAGACGGGCGCATCTTTTCTGTGATCGACATGCGGCCGCGATGTTGTCACTAGGGTTTCAAACCCTATATCGTCCACTCGAGTCCTCACTCAGGCACATGCATCTTGGTTTTTCTAGCGACCTCCACGAGCGGATCGCCAAAGGTAGAAGCAGTGCCTCACGGGATTTTGCTCGTGATCGAGCCTCCTCGCACGTGTCGTACTCGGTTTTCTCCTCAGTGGTGTATGCGGCGAGTCTTCTCGGCTCAGCTCCACAAACTTCCTATCTCCTAGGGTTTCAGCGCCTAGGGTTTCTCCGCTCTTCTTATTAACCATCAACAAACAACGGCAAGGAAGTAGGGCTCGACCTTTACTTACCGGGTATGCAGCGTAGGCTACGTTGTTCAAGGCTTCATCAACAGCGGTCGATGAATCCACCAATAACGGAGGCAAGCTTGTTATGACTTTGATGTCGACCACGGTCTTGTCAACATGAGGTGCAATAGCTAGGGTTTCATCGATGGCGAATGATGGCTCAAAAACTTTCAATGGACGGCTTTGGGACACAGCGAGGGTTTGAAGACATTGGGAGTAAGTCTTCCCAGCACAAGGTGAATCTGTGAGGCCTTGTACCATCACGGTGAGTGTCATGAGACATCCCACCATCTCCTCTAGGGCAAGGCGCGTCTCATTATCCAAACATATCGGCGGTGGCGCGTGTGCGCGTGCCGCGACAAGGTCGGCTGCACGAGATCTCATCTCCACAAACAAATCTGAGAAACCAACAAGCTAGGTTTGAAAGATGATACCTTGGTTGGCTTAACAGGATCTGATCAAGCGGTAGAAGTTGTTCAGCACGGCTCTGATACCACCTGATGTAGCGCATATAAGAGATTAGGGTTTTTGATCCCTGGAGGCAACATCTACAAGAAAAGAGGCAGCGGCGGAAGCAAAGAAACAAAGGCGGTGGCGGCTTCTAGGGTTTTGAGGCGACGGCGGCTTCACGTGGCGGTGGCTGTGGTGAAGGTGGACGGCGGCGGCAGGATGATGATGACGGCGGCAATGGGATAGGTTTAACCTCACCAATAGATCTGTAAAGATCTATTAGGACCCTGCTTAACACAAAGAACTCAAAGTTCACTTGTGATAAAACTCAGCTCAACGAAAGCCTGAGGGCTATCAAACTTGCCTTCTAGACGATAAAGACGACGGCTAGGGTTTTAGCAAAAAGCTGTTTTCTATAAATCTCTCTCTGTTTATTAATAAAGCAAGAGGTTACATATCTATAGTGAATTCCCTGTGGAAAACTCTAAAACTTAATGGGCCGAGGCCTTACTAGGAAACTCTAAATAAAATGAAAATTATAAAAACTAGAAATCCCTAAATAAATGGAAAAATACCTAAACTGATCAGACTTCCCTTATCTCTTCTTGGACCCACGAAAATGTACCTTTAAAAAGAAATGGTTTGTCACAACTTAAGCCTAAAACAAATGACCCTAAAGCCTTATTCAAACAAACCCAACAAAAGCTGAAATAATCTTTAAAACTAGATAATTAAAATAGAAAAGGCCCAGAGAGAGTATAAACATGCATATTTCGGTCTAACCCTGGTGCCAAGCTGCACCAATTGCATTGGTCGAAATCTTCATGTCAGCATCACCCTCGCCAATGCTCGATCCCTCGGTCCCATCAGACCGGTCTTCACTTCTCTCCCTTGCAGCTCCCTCCGATAGGTCCAACAACCTATTCAGATTCTCCTCTTTGTAGCGTTGGTCACTCACAAACGATGACCAGAAGAGTTTTGTAGCGTAAGCTCCACACGATGCATTCGGCTCTAGCTCTCCTTGTTTCATGACAACCTCTGTAGCTGCCTTAATTCGTGCATGTGTTGAAACAATAGTAAATGTCTTACCTTGGAGATGGAAGACATACAAACTAAAGCGCTCACCCTTAGCACCGTTAACCATGTGCAACCAAGACAGTGCACTCGGCTCAGGAAAAGAGATGTGTGGGAGGTCCACACGGTTTACCAGCTCGTAGGTGACTACTTTCTTGCAACGTCTTAGATCAACGATGCACATACCTTCATCACCTTTGATCTCGAGACCCGACATGAAATTCTCCTCCCTTCGACTTGGGCTTCTCAAAGACAGCCGCCCGAGCATTGGCCTCCTAAGGAGCAAAGAAAACCGTCTCTCATCCTCAAATCCATATTGAGTTTGATCCACACCTACTTCTTTGAACTCATTCTCGCGACTTCGAACAAGAGACTTATCGAGTCTTTGTGCACACACTTGGGCAGAGTATGCCTCACCAAACTTGCATTGCCTCCTCGCAACGGACAAGTGTTGGCATGTACACATCGACTATGACATTACCCTTAGCTTTTGTCATAGTCCTGTCATGTGACACACTCTTGTGATCTCCTTTCCGTTGCTCTTCACTCTTATAGACCCTTTTATCCTCCACAAGTTCAGACTTATGAAGGTTGCAAACACGGGCAACAAGAGAGTCCCCTTTGTCACAAAACCTTCACTTGGCTGGTCCAACAACTCAACCAAGTCATTCTTCTCGCGTATGATGACACTTGGGCATGTCACGGCCTTACGGTTGAGAGGAGAAGGAGTACATTGACGTTTGGGTGATGTAGTCTCACCCAACACATTCTAGAGCATACTCAAGGCTCCATTAATCTCACACAAGCCGCCTCGGGTTTCCACGGCTCCATCGTCAAAGAGCACTCCTTTGCTCTTCAAAAGACTCACACAGACCTTTTGAATCTTCATCCAGAGTACGGTCCTTACAAACCAGCAGTTTTTGCCCTAAGCACACATCATCTTCGGTAGTCCCAAAGATTGGTGGCACATCAGTTAGTCTCCTTAACAAAAGAGACATGGCAAGGAGATAGGGCTCAACCATGGTAGGGCTGAGATTGTTGACTAAGATGTCAACACTTGGCGAGCAAGGGCTCGCAGCCACGGACTCAACGCTGCGAGTGGGTGATGCGGGACATGTTTCCTGACAACTTCTTCAAACTTGTGCTTCCAGTCCATAAAGGAAGCAACTGTGTCTTTCAACCCTGCAATCTCTTTGTTCTTCGCGTTCTCCACCTCTTTAATAGCCGCTGCAACAATTGGTGGGACTGTGCGAAGCAGTTGAAGCTTATGTTCCAGCTGTAAGGCTGCCAAGTCCAAAGTGTCACCCCTGAGCATTGCGCGTCTCCTATCAGAGTACTTCTTGTTAATACAATATTCTCGAAGTACAAATGGTAACGTACTGGATAAATTGAAGTTGTTATGAAAATATTTACCTCTATAACCATTTTGTTTATATATTCCCTTGTCATTTGTGTCAGACCTGTGGGTGTGTCTCATCAAATGTTGAGTCCGCTTGAGATAGTTCAGCCAACCTTTCTTCTCTCTGCTTCTTCAGTTTCTCAATCAGTTGTGCAGCATATTGATCTTGAATCTTCTTTGTCTTCTGGTTGGTGTGTGTCCTCCATGGCTTTGATGAAATCTGGTAGTTCTCCATTGTTCTCCTTTGCCTACACATTTGAAAAACATTGTTATTATGTGGTTACCATTTCTTCTTTCCTTCGCTTGAAGGTTTTAGAACCACTATTGTGTACAGCCATTCCCTTTCCCTTCCTATCGATGCGGCGGTTATGTGATTGAATAAGCTACTCTTTTGTTGTATCAGGTAAAGACCAATATTTTTGCAGACTTATCCACACTGCCTTTTTCAAATCTTTTGGCTTAGTTTTCCCAGTTTACCACTTGTGCTTCCAACCTCACCTGTGTTTTGAGAAAGTGATAGCTGTTATACGATGAAACTCGGTCCAGACTTGACTTGTATGAACCGATTTCCAAGTGTAATGTTGCTGTGAATAAGTTAAATACAGAATAACAATTAAAGTGAATACAATAACAAAGGCTATATTGGATTGTATGATATAATGGTAAGTACTTACAACAAAAGTTCGAAACCAAATGTCATTTTGGGAAGCTGGGAGTTGTGAGTATCGTACATATGGTCCATCGAGTAGTTCATGCAGCATTGTCAGCTGAGCCTTCTTAATGGCCTTGTCATAACCAAACCTACCCAAAATAGAGCAACCCAATCACTTAAGATACAATAAATGACCAACATATGAACTTTTTTACATACATTAAAAGATAATGTGATTAAATCAATTATGAAATAAAGAATTGGAATTGTTACCAAGTAACTCCATCCAATCGGTCAGGGTCCAATTTGGGAAGGTTATCTTTACCCTTCTCAATCAACTCCTCCAAGGTTAATGTTATGGCTGGGCTTGGTTGTTAAGTCTCTTGATTGCTGCCTCCGTTAGTACTTGGAACAGATCCAGTGTAATTGTTTTGTTGTGAAGCATAGCGGAGGAAATTCTCATAGAAGTTATCTTTGTAAATGCAGAAACAAAAAGCAAATTAGACAGCTAAAAACCAAAAGTCTTACCAAATTAGATAGATGCAATACATGTTTTTATTGCTATACAATCAGTTGCAGTGTACTTGTAACCAAAAATTTAACGTATATCTTGTTTTTTACTATATGTGTAAGTAGTAAGCACTTTCAATTTTAACAAAAGTAGCCTAAAACTTTCAATTAAACCTAGTAAAAAGGTTACTGAAAAGGTTAAACTGTAATATCTATTTCAAAATACACAGAATACAATATATAATTGGAAAGGTAATAAACAATTGTAAAGTTGCAGCACTAGGATAAGTAAAGAGCAAAGGCAATAAACAATAACAATAGTACATTATATACATATAATAAACAAATCCTTTACACAAAAAATTGACATATGTGTGGGGACCAAAATTATACTCCAACGTGAATGGATCAACTAATAAGTGCAAGAAAACTCTTTTGTCTAATGAGTAGATATATATGTGGGAATAATATGTACACAGGCAAACTGATAAAATAACTAAAAGAATATTCCAGTTGTACTTGTCTTGGTTTGACAAAACCCAAACTTGGAATATTAATATAACAAAGGAGGAACACAATTCTTTCCTTAACAATATGTCCAACAAATTACTAAAATTAGACAAGACTTGACAAACAAATCAATCAAAAAAAGGTTTAAAAAATTTCATTACAAATTATAAAATGAATATGTTATGTGATTTTGGAAAATAATTCTTAGAAATATAAGCAAATGGGTGAGATATTAGATGACCATATATTCATTCCTCAAATTCACATGCATTGATCGATTTATGAGAAGTAGTTAAAGTTTAGAAACCTTACCTTCACCGAGAGTTATAAAGAAGAAGATAGAGAGAAGGTTTGAAGCCTTACGAAGTCATCTCCGACGAGTATGGCGGCAGAGCAGTCACGTTCACCGGAGGTGTCAAGATCGGTGTGGTGGTGGCTTTGGAGAAGAGAAATCGCCTCCAAAATCGCACAACCTCTTTTTGTTACTTCATTGTGTCGTGAGACCATTAACCCTTTAGGGTTAAAAATGAAATTTGAGATGAAATTTATGTCTAAAACGGTCAGCAATACTAAATAACCGGATAACACTACATTTCACTCATGTAATTTTAATTTCGTCTCAAATTATCCCAAATAGAGAGACGAATTTTGATGAGTTGAGGCGGTTAACCAATCTTTCCTGCTTTAATCATATACTTTACATTTCACATAGTACAAATAAAACTTTACAAAATTATTTTTTAATACTTTGTATTCCATTCACATGTGATACCACAACAATTTTTCAGTAAAAGATTCTATACTAATTTACAAAAGCGTGCTTGATACGATAAGTATTTGGAACTGTTAGATTTTCTTTCTAAAAGAAAAAACGGTCAAAAAAGTCCATGCACCGAATTACGATAAAGCTATGTGTAGTGACTCGATTTGACAACTCATACGAACGTTTAGATGGTCTTTTTACGAAATCAACGGCTAGGGATTTATTGCTTTCTCTATTAATACTTCTCTTCTCCTCTCAATATCACTAAACATTTCTTCAACACTTGAATCACCATGTCCTTCCTTCCTTACCCGATCGTGTTTGATATCATCCGCCGTGTCGGTTGTGATGGGTTTCGAGGCCTTGGTCCTTTCATTGCTGCAGGTCTTATCTTCAAAGAAATGGTTTACTCGCCTGAGGTGTTAGATGATGTAGATTTGGAAGAGTACGTTTTTGTTCCGGCTCGACCACTCTACATTGCGTGATGTGTGCAGATATTGTTTCGCTCTTTTGTTCTGTTGGCACATTGGAGATCTTTGCTAAATAGGAAGTTCGAATCGTTCATGTAAAATAAGTACTTAACTTTCTATGTTTTAATTTTATCTAAGTTGTTGTTGCGTCACATAAGATGTGTGCTATGTTAAATCACTTCGTGATATGTTTAATATATAATGGTTGCGTACTTTAAATTTATGTAAAATATAAAATGTTGTTTTTAATAAATATGTGTCTTTATATAAAAATATATCACATAATAACGCACGGTAATTGTCTTAACAAAAGTAATTGTCTTAAACAAAGTAATTGTCTTATATACACAACACAAGCATATTTTATTGGAAATGATACCATACTTATTCTGAGTCTGATGAGGTCTCGGATGGGATCGAGTCTTTATCGTCATCTGCGTCGTCACTTGAACCTTATGATACGTCAATCACATCCTCGGGTTCAGGTGTTTCACTAGTATTGACTAAAGTTACCTCAAGTGATGTATCGATCTCCCTGATTTCGGGACTAGTAGCCCGTTGTAATGGCTCATCCATAGATACACCAGCTACTCTCTTGCGCGGTGTCAATGAGATAGCTGCGACCCATGGATTAATTCTCACACCTACTTTTGGATACTTAATGTAGCAAACTTGATCAGCTTGTGAATCAAAAATGAAGGGGCCATATTTGTCTAGCTTACGCCGGATATGAATCAAAGTGACACCGTACTCATCTTGTCGGGTACCTTTAGTGGGATCAAACCAGTCACAATTGAAGACTACGCATTTAATGCCCATCAAACCAGGATAATGTACTTCTAATATCTCGTTCAAAATTCCATAGTAAACGAGATCGCCTGCTTTTGCTGTGTTACCATCATTTGTTGTTAAGCTATTGTTACTTTCAATCCGCACGTGAAATGTGTACCCTCTAGTGTAGTACATTGGATACGATTTCGCAATAGCCGCAAGACCTAACATAAGTTTAATTAACCAAGTCGGAATTTGGAGTTCTATGTTTTTCCTTGTATGAACCTGCAATACAAGCGTACATTAAACATCTTAACATACGCCATTTGTATTTGCAATTAAATTACAAATTAAATTCTTACATAGTATGCTAGACACCGATCAAATTCTGACTGTCTCTTCCCTATGAGCTCCGATTCAGTGAAGTCTATATACTTTTCTTTGATTTGCTGGAAGTACATACTACAGCAAGATAAAGAAAATGTTATCTAAATAGTAGTACACACCCAATACCCGCGAACTACTTATAATGAATTACATTTAAGTATGAAAAAACCTTTCAAGAGAGGAGACATCGTCACAATTGGAAATAATGTAACTATGTCTATGACGCTGCTCTACTTCGGTTAGTCTTCTGTTCTTCGGTTTACCACTAAACCTCCCAATGGGGCAAAATATTTCAGGGACATACACAGGATATACTTGTCGGACACCTCCGTCATCGTGCTTACCTGGCCGACGACTCCTTGTGCGCACATTTGGTGGCAAGTGCATATCACTATAATTTGAGCGTTCTTCATTTATGCTTTGTTCTACTATAGAACCTTCAACTCGACTTAGATTTTTTACCTTCTTCTTTAAGTGAAACATATACCGCTCAAACAGATACATCCAACGGTAGTGAACAAGACAACCAAGTAATGCGTCATATGGGAGATGAACGAGTAGGTGTTCCATGATATCAAAGAAAGAAGGCGGCATAAATTTTTCCAAGTTACACAATATCACAAGAATCACTTCGTGTAGATGTCTAATCCCATCTACCGATGAAGTCCTCATTCCTAGGCCCTGAAAAATGATGTTTGCAGTACCTGCAATTGACTTGTGCACATTAGAAGAAAGATGACGCACAAAAGCGAATGGTAATAAGTTATGCATTATTACATGACAATCATGACTCTTCATCGCAATAAATTTCTTCTCTTTGATGTCAACAATGTTCTTCAGGTTCGAAACATAACCATCTGGGAATTTTACACTATGCATGATCCATTGAAGAAATACCTTTTCCAACATCACTTAATCTGTAAGTAGGCACTGCGCCTTTTTCAGTACTCATTATATGAAGCTCCTTCCTGCAGCATAGGTCTGGTAAATCCATTCGAGACTTAACATTGTCCTTCGTTTTCCCTAGAATATTAAGCAATGTATTCATCAAGTTTTTAAAGATATTCTTCTGAATTTGCATATAATCATGATAGTGGCCTAGTAGTTGGTCCTTCCAATATTCCAATTCCCAAAATATACTCTTCTTATGCCAGTTGTGGTTAACACCATAGTCATCCACATGTGAGTGTTGATTACCCCCACACTCTGCCGACATCTCTGCACCGAAATCACGTAATTATATCAAAATTTGACTCCTGGTAGGAAGTAGAGGAGAACCATCAAATACTTTCTTAGTTTACGATACAAAGTTGTGCTTCGTCTATACGGATGCGCGGATTGTAGGTGTCTCTTGTGGCAGTTAAACCATGATGTGTTTCGTCCATGTTTTAATTGAAATGCATTTGTCTCATCCTAACAATATGGACAAGCGAGACGTCCGTGTGTTGTCCAACCCGAGAGCATGCCGTATGCTGGGAAATTACTAATTGTCCATATTAGCACTGCCTTAATTACAAAATTCTCCTTTCTAGATATATCGTACGAAGGTACTCCATCTGTCCATAGTGCTTTTAACTCATTAACGAGAGGTTGCAAAAATATATCAAGTGCACATTTCAGATGATCTAGACCGGGAACTAAAATAGTCAAGAATAAAAACTTCCGCTCATACACAATGTAGGAGGAAGATTATATGGGGTTATAATCACTGGTCAATAAATATTGACGATCATGTTTTCCAAATAGATTAAATTCATTGGTAAATAACCCCAAGTATATGTTCCTAGGCTTTGCAGCAAAACTTGGATAAACTGATTGGAAATGCTTCCAAGCTAAAGCATCTAATGGGTGAGTGAGATTCCCGTCTTGAGTATGCTCGGCATGCCACCGCATTCCTACTGCTGTCATTTCTAACTCATATAGCCTTTTCAATCTATCAGCAACTGGCAAGTACCATATCCGCTTGTATGGTATCAGAGACTTACCATTATTTTCTTTATATCGCGGTTCCTGGCAGAACTTGCAAGTATGGCAAGATTCATGGTCTTTCCATAACAACATGCAGTTATTCTTGTAAACATCAATAATCTGAAAACGCAAACCAAGACCAGATACCAACTTTTGTACTTCAGTACGATGTCGGAGCAGCATTGCCTTTCAGAAATACATCTCGAACATATTTCGCAATAGCATCTACACAATCCTCGGCTAGATTAAAATCTGTCTTCAAAGTCATAAGACGTGTAACAGATGATAACGGTGAGTGCCAATCCTTACAACCAGAGTACAAAGGAATTTGACCAGCCTCTAGCCTTTCAAATAATGATCTCCCTTCCCCGAATTCAGCCCCACTATTAGTTGGTGGACTATTAGATACATCTATTGATTCATGACGACCAACACTTTCAGAATTAACTTCTATATCAATATTTACATTACCCTCTACACCAGACCCATCAACATCGTCTTCACCATTTCTACTAACTCTGGATGAACTAGCCAAAACCATTTCCTCAGTTTCACTGTGCATATACCAAATCTTGTATCCATGCACAAACCCGTTTAAATACAAGTGATTCCAGACTTGCATTACACTATTAGATCTACGATTACAACAACTTCTACACGGGCAATACATTTTCTGAGATTGTGACCTTACCATGTTATTTTCAGCAAAGCTCATAAACGAACTCACTCCAGCAACAAGACGATACAAGGCGGAATGAGACAGATTCTAATATGTTTTATTACCGTCAAATCGGTTATAAACCGTAACTGTATTCCTTTTACCGTATAAATAACAGTACCATGTCAGTACTTCCCTCCAAAAATTATATTCATAACGATTACAGACAAACAATTCTATCTCGAATACTCCTATATAGCCTGTCCTTGAAACTACTACACAACACCACCATATCAACAAAAAGGAGCATCACTTTAAGGTATGTGTTTCATTCATGTTTTTGTTTGTTTTTTTCGTTATGTACATGCCCAATAATTTCTCTTTTCCTTTCTCCTACCACCTTGTTTTCGTTAAATTCTTATACATTTCCAAAAAATTTATTGTTTCACATATCTTTTGTACAATGAGTACAAGTAAGGTCAAGAAGGAAAATGCAGTGGAAATGGAACCGAGAATTGAAAAGGCGAAACCAACAAGTGGGCTAGGGAGAGAGTTAATCACATCTAATGATTTACCCCATAGGCCTTTTGATCTAAACAATAAATTTTACATTAAATCCGGATCTGTTAATACCGATCTCAAAATTGAGGAAATGATTCTTTCATTTTGGCAAATATATTGGCCTGACTTATACTAGACATCTTATTATTAAATGCGTTTGTAATTTATTTTTCCTAATTAGAGTTTTGTTTGTATATTTGTATTGTGTAATATATATTATGTTATTTGCATTATATTTTGTAACTTTTAGTTAATGAATCAAATGTTATGATGTAAACTTTATTTTCTATTATCTTAAACGTGAATGAATGACTTACTCAAATACACAATTGTTTCTTCAAATTGTCCTTCTGAAGTATGAATGAAATCATTTTTCTCTAAATCGTGTATGTCTCAAAGCGTTTCATCTGTTAACCCTCTCATTGACCGCCCATTCCTGTCTTATTTCGTCTATCAGTTTTAGGATATCGTGACGGTATTCATAACCCATCACTTTCCGTCATGACCTATCTTAATTTACATATGCGTTCGA
Source organism: Lepidium campestre (assembly GCA_009757365.2). Lineage (NCBI taxonomy): Eukaryota > Viridiplantae > Streptophyta > Magnoliopsida > Brassicales > Brassicaceae > Lepidium > Lepidium campestre. Next base: position 11,823 of record WJSH01010297.1, on the reverse strand, counting down.
GACGGATTATGACAGTTTTCATCCGCGTTACAATCACTCTAAAAACCGTCATGATTTCGTTAAACTTCTAGACAGAATTTTCTGCCGTCTCGATTTCCGTCTATTTTATCTCATTTTTCTTGTAGTGTATGGTTTAAGCTAAATGTGTAACATCCCGCTCCCGACTCTAGGAGACAGAGTGTTATTCCTTGGTCTTGCCAAAAACTATTCTTTGAAAAATCCATCAACACCAAAAACCTTGATCAAAATCCTGAAAAAATGGAGAAAAAGAAAGGGGTGAGTATAAATGCTCAGTGAGGAGATCACTTCTGCCCACTGAAACACAAAACTCAAACTTAATTCATACAAATTCTATCCTCTATACACAGAAAGCATTCACATACAACTTGTATTTTACAACGAGTTATACCAATCATACTGAACTGCCAGTAGCAGCCAATGTCGCAATCAATGGCTCAACCATCCTCACTGATGGCACCAGAGCCCCTCGGTTGGGAGACCACAGCCCATAGCTCGATCCTCCCTAGCTCGTCAGCGGTTTTTGCGCTGTAGCGAACCCATCGGTCCACTCTAGACCATGCCTCTTTCCGCCGGGATTGCCGGCCCGTAGCCCAATTCTTCTGCGTCACAACTCTTATAGAGACACATTATTACTTCTTTAATCAATCTTTTAATCAATCCTTTAATCAATCATTATTCACAAAATCACACCATCCAATAATACATCACCCTTGAGATGTACCATAATCACGCACATATATATATAGTTATAAATAATCACATCAACTAATCCTATTTCCACAAAATCACCAAATATCTTATTATAGTATTATATAACCATAGATATATATCTAATACTATAGGATTACCAGTTATATAAATTAAGGAAGAGCTAAGGACTCGCAAATCACATCCTCACCTTAGCCTAGACTGAAAAAACGGATGAGAACTTCCCGCCACTTTAAATTGCGATCTCCCGATGAAGTATTTCTCTGAATCTGAATCGGCAAGCTGATCTGAACACTAGACCTCTGGGGCTTTCTAACGATATGCTGATCACCTTCTGCTCCTTCTGGTTCGCTGGGAAACTTCTTCTCAATATGGGTAAATGCAGATTCGATCTCTAGAGATTAGCCTTCAAAAACTCACCATATCCATTGAAGCACAACTCCGAATTCGATTCCGCTTTTTGTTACGCGTAGATCTTGGAGTTGAGAAGCTACTCATCAAATTTCATCCCATTCTGAATCATGCTCCTTCTCATTTCTTCTTTTTACTCCATGAGGTTAAATCAGATGACGACTAGGGGTTGGGATTCTCTTTAGGTTTATGAGGCTTTTCCAAATAAACCTAGGAAGAGACTAGGCACATAAATATATAACTACCTCCACCTAGGGTTCTTTATTTAACAGGCCTAATGGGCTGGATTTCTATTTTCTAATTGGGCCTCAATGAACAAGTCTCACAAAACGACTTTAAAAAATGTTAAGTAGGAGGCAACCCATTAGGTACCTTTTGAGTCTTTGTTTAGTGCATAACTTTGTATTTATCTTTCCTTAATTTATTTTTACAATGGAACCGTGTGAAGTAAGTTTGGGGGGAGGCAACAACTCTTTGCTAACAATTATTTTTGTCTGTTTTTGTCTCATTTATTGTATTTCGATTTAGTTTTAAAAAAAAAATTCGGGTCCAAAATTATGTTGCGGAGAATATTTATCTTATGAACTAAATGTGTTGAACTTATTTTCTAGTGACAACTTTCACTATTCTTTTTGATCTTAGGCTTTTCTTAGTTGAAAACAAGTTAGTAGATCAAACTCTCGGGGTTTTCCACGTCTTTGAAGCTTCCCAAAAGACCCTGAACTAACTCTCCTATAAACTTCAAAACCGCTTACCTAGGAGTTTGGTATCCATTGAGTGACATATTCCCTTCTCTCTACTTAAAAATTTAAAGTTTTGAGATTAGACAAGTAGCTTTGAAGTAAACCGGGAACAGGACGTAAACTTGCATCCTCTTGCGTCTCATGAGAAGCACCAAACTAGGATCATGGCATAAAATCGCACCCTCACACGCATTGTGAAAAAAAACTATCTAGAGCTTAAAAGGACAGAAATATATGTGAGAAAGAGGTAAACTCGCATACCCTCAAGCCATATGGATGCCAAATGCAAAATAAAATGAACCGAAAAACTAAAAAAAAGAGAGAGCATTAATAATAGTTCTCTTGGTCTCTGAGAACTTTGGAAGTAAAGGATCTTGCCACTCCTTTATGGATACTCCTTTGGAAAGCATTCACTAAAGAGAGAAAATGAGCCAGGGATGGTTCCTAGTGGAAAACTTGGGCAGTGGTCGATTTTGGGAAGGGTAATAAGCTCATTGTCAAGTACATGATAAGATTGTATGAATTAGAGACAGTCATATGTGGTTCACAAAGAAATGCTAAACACAAGGTTCTATAAGGTAAGAAATTTCCCCTTCATTTTAGACATTTTCTTCTTTTAAAGTTTTTGCTTGAGGATACATTAGGATCTAAGTCTGGGGGAGTTGATAAGTGTCTGTTATTACAGGTGTCCAATCATTATTTAGAGCCTATTTTGAAGTCTTTTGTCCATAATTGAATTTAGTTTATAATTTTTTGTAGTCTTGTCTTGATTTTTTGAGCATTTAATAAGTTTTTGGACACATTGAAGACCAAATGACAAGTTAGAAGCCAACTATCGAGTCAAGAAACCTTGCATGGCAATATAAGGCATCAACGACTGAAGTTTAAAAGCCAAAAAGTCTTTCAATAGTGCATATCGATTTATCCTTAGTTTGATCGCTCAATCCTACCAACTTCAATGGATGAGAAGATCAATCAATCCTCCTAGATTCAATCAATCCAATCAGTAGCCTACGCGAGAGACAAGACACGCTCGATCATATCCTTGGATCGATCAATCTCCTAGCACGAAAAGCTGCCAAGATAACTTATTGATCAATCCCATTCCACCACCCAAGATTTGAAGCCCGCAAATGTTTTGAAATAATTGATCAATCCAAATAAGATAAATCAATTCTTATGTGTGAACTTCTAGGGAATATTTCCTAGTTGTCCTTCTTTATCCTTTTCCTCTATGGATTATTCATATCCCTTAACACCCCTAGTTGTAATAAAGTTTTTGTTCATTAATAAAGTCTTCTTTGCAGCCTCCAGACTTTTAATAATTTTCTCCTTCCCTTTTGTTTTTGTTTATGATTTTAATTATATCTTGATTTGCTTTAATTTTCATGTCTTGAGTATATTAGGAATTTGGTTCTAGAGTTCCTAGTAAAGATTTTCTCATGGTTGAATGAATTGGATGAATGATTAGGCTGAGATTAAATCATTATAATTCTCTTGTTTATATGAACTTAATGTTGAAATTAGATTGATCACCTACAACTTAATTCGAGATTTTTATGTGCACATTAGCACGTGGTATAATAGATCTGACTATATATAAATGAAGTAGTAAATTTTTAACCATTCTTAGCAGAAGATATGATATATTGTGAACTTAGTGGACTGTTTAGGATTAATGCAAATATTGTCATAGATCTTTATAAACGATAATTTTAGTTATCTTTATGATAATTGTATACGGACTAATACCATCGAGAGGTGGGGTGGTATAGGAAAATTTCATAATGGAGACTAGATCTTAAGAAATCAATCTTATTCACTTGTTTAATTTAAGAAACCTAAGAAACCCTAAAAACCCTAGAACCCAATTCTTATCTTAGCTTAGTCTTTTCTTTTCTTTTAGTTATTAGTTTTATCTTTGTCCTCATCCGCTTTTATCGCAATGCCCTACATTGGGATTTGTCTTCACATGTTTCTTGTACTTGCCATTTGTTCTTTGTGGATTCGACCTCGCAGTACTACCTCATCAGAGCCATCGTGCACTTGTTGTATGGTACTTGGATATTTAAAACCTGAGTCACATCAGACTCCTAGAGTATTCTTATAAAGTGCTAACAGCTGCGATGTCAGATTTTTTGTGGAATTCATCTTAAGAAAAAAAAGAAAATCCACCGGAAAAGCTGGGACAAGCTATGCTCACCCAAAAACATATGCTAAAAGAGGGCTCGGCTCTCCCATCTCTAGTCAGTATAAAGGAAAAAATGTGGAAGATTCAAACAACATAAAATTAGGAACTTCCTATGAAGAGCTATTTTAGATTGTATCCCAGTGTTTGAACATCTAATTACTAGAGACATCATGATAGAAAGAAATTGTTAGATATGTTAAGACCGGATGAATCATCAAATCGTGTGCTCTTCCTCTAAATTATAGCTCGTCAAATATGAACTATGTCAGGAATACCAAACCCAAAAGGAGGATCCAATTTAGAATATGCTGCTTCAAATAGCCATTACCTCATGTTCACTCACAAACACTTTAGTATTCCTTTGGATATTAGACGTTAATGCCCCCAATTGTGTGGATTAAATGGAAGAACAAGAATGCTTCTTACTTGAAGGAGCACCATTCTTCGCAATAGAACAGTCAAAAAGGATCCCATGGGACACAAACTATTGGTTTGCAGCACAAGTGGTTGAACAGGATGTCGAGAAAGCGAGATACAAATCCAACATCAATGGACCAAGCAAGCCCAATATCAATTGATTAGTGAAAGCCCATTAAGGAGATGAAGAACAAGTCAACAATGGTCATAATTGCAGATCAAGGACACACCTGCAAACATAGAACACTCACAGAGAAAGGACAATTGCAGAGCATGAGTAAAGGAAAAAAAATTATGAAGGAGCCAACAAAACTTATTGTTTACACCAATCGACACACTCCTCTCTCCAACCTAGACCATATCAATTAACGGCTCTTTGTGTCTTCTTCTTTTATTTTCATCTTTCTACACATAAGAACTGCTGTAATGTTAAGGTTAATAAATGAAAAATAGTTTCTGAAGCACCAAGTTTTCTTTCTCTCATTTTGCTCACATGGTATCAGAGCCATGGAGGCTACTACTGAAGGCCTCATCCTACTGTCACCGTTCAAAATAGTGACCAAACTACTGAAGCAGCAAGTCATGAGTATATGAAGTGGATGCGTTCAGATCAGTTAGTCATGGCATGATTGTTTGGCTCTCTTACTGAGAACGCTCTTTGTGTGGTGTATGGACTTCAATCCTCTTACGAAGTGTGGTTCGCTCTTGCCAAGAAATACAATCGTGTTTCAGCTACAAGACGCTTGGATCTGCAGAGAAAGTATGACAGATTACTTGACTGCGATGAAATCATTGTGTGATTACCTGGATTTCATAAGCTCTCCCATCATCGAGCAAAAGAAGATATACGGGGTGTTGAATGGTCTGGGCAAGGAATATGAATCCATCTGCACAGTCATTAAAAATGCCATGGACTCATTTCATTCTCCAAATCTAAAAGATGTTATCTTCAAACTTATTGGTTTCAAAGAAAAGCTTCAGGCTTATGAAATCTCCTCTCAAGTAACACCACATCAGGCCTTCTACTCAATACGTGCAGGGGACAACTACAGAGACAACAACTACCATGGAAAAGGTTAAAATCGTGGTGGCTACAGAGGAAGAAACAACTACTCTACTCAAGGAAGAGGCTTCACTCAATAGATTGGTCACAATAAAGGAGAAAACTCGAACAAAAGATCCTTCAATAACACTGGTACAAGACCAACATGTCAAATATGTGGGAAGTATGGCCACGCAACCTTCAAATGCTTCAAGAGATTTGATCAGCCTTTTCAAACCGAAGAGCATGCTGAAGCTATGGTTGTTATGCATGTACCAGAAGCTGAAAATCATACAGGAAAAGAATGGTTCCCAGACACGAGAGCAACACACCATGTCACCAACTCAACCCAAAATCTGCAGACTGCTCGCCCATATAAATGAACAAACTCTGTCATGGTAGGTAATGGTGACTTTCTTCCCATCACTCACATCGGCTCCATAGCCCTTCCTTCAACATCAAGTATTTTGCCTCTCCTTGATGTTTTAGTATGTCCTGATATTGCAAAGTCTTTATTATATGTTTCTAAAATCACAGATGGTTATCCTTGCTCTTTCACTTTTGATTCTAATCATGTTTATGTTAAGGAAAATTAAACTAACCAACTTCTCAGCTAGGTAAGCAGAGTTAATGGACTTTACCGGTTAAAGAATCCTCAGTTCATGACCTTTTACTCTTCTAGACAACAAGTCTCCAGTGATACAATATGACATTTGCGATTGGGACATCCTCACCATCAAGTCTTGCAATATTTATCCTCTACTAAAGCTATTTCAGTTAACAAAATTTCTCACTCTATATGTGAGTATTGTCAATTAGGAAAATCCAGTAAGTTATCTTTTTCTATGTCTGATTTTCAAGCCTCTAAAATTCTTGAAATGATTCATTGTGATGTTTGGGGTCCATCTCATGTATTGTCTAAACAAGGTTTTCGGTTTTATGTTATTTTCATTGACAATTTCTCTAGATATTATTGGTTATATCCTCTTAAAGTGAAAACTAAAGTATTCTCTATCTTTAAGATGTTACAAAATCTTGTTGAAAATCAGTTTAACTCCAAAATCTCCATCTTCTAAAGTGATGGAGGAGGGGAATTCGTAAACAAACAAATATTCACTCATTTTGAATCCTCTGGAATCAAAAATTATATATCATGTCCCCATACCCCTCAGCAAAATGGTATTACGGGGAGGAAACATAGACATGTGACAGAACTTGGTATATCAATGTTTCTTCAGGGTGATCTTCTACAATCATTATGGGTAGAAGCCTTCTTCACTAGCAACGTTTTCAGCAACATCCTTCCCTTTTTGACACATGACAAGTTTCTCAGTCCCTTTGAAGTTTCACATGGTCATTTGTCCATATATTATGCTTTAAGAGTCTTTAGGTGTGCATGTTATCCATATTTGAGGCCTTATCAACACAACAAATTTGATCTTAAATCTCTCCTATGCGTGTTTGTTGGTTACAATGAAAAATATAAGGGTTATAGGTATTTTCATCCCCCATCTGGTAGAGTTTATATCAGTTGACACGTTGTATTTGATGAAAATCAATTTCCCTTCAAGGATACATACAAGGAATTCAGAATAGCAGCTACAACTCCACTTCTCAAAGCTTTACAACCAGCTAATAATATTATTCAAATACATCAGCAAATTGTTCTTACACCTATTGAAGATCACTTTATAAGAACTCCGTTATACATTCCTACAGATACACACAGTCTCACCAATTCAGCATCTACCTATGTTGCTAGTTCATCATCTGTTGCACGCTCAGTTACTGGTTCTGTGTCGGAATCTTCAACTGATCACATGATCACTGCTTCTTCAATTCATGTCATGAGTCCAATTGTTAACTCTCCAGCACCTGAATCCTCTTCATCAACTTCAACATCGGCACCAAGCTCCTCTGTACCAGAACCTGCAGCACTAAACTCACACTTGATGACCACTCGGTTTAAAGCTGGGATAGTCAAACCAAATCCCAAATATGCTTTGCTTATAATGAAAGACTTACCAACTGTACCCAAGACAGTTGTTTCAGCTCTCAAACATCCCGGTTGGACAACAGCTATGGGCGAAGAGATCGATACTTGTCATGAATCAAACACTTGGAATTATGTATTACCTCCACCATATGTCAACATTCTTGGATGCATATGGATTTTTTGCATCAAACTCAAAGCTGATGGATCTCTCCACAAATTACGAGCAAGACTTGTTGCCAACAAGAGGAAGGCATTGATTTTTTAGAGACTTATATCCATGTGGTCAGAATTAGAATCGTAAGAATGATCATGCATCATGTTGTAACTGAAAATTGGGACATCAAACAACTCGATGTCAAAAACGCTTTTCTCCATGGTGATCTTCATGAAACCGTTTATATGCAACAACCTCCAGGTTTTAAAAATCCTAACTATCATAATCTTGTTTGCAAGCTCAATAAGAAAATTTATGGTCTAAAGCAAGCGTCTCGTGCATAGTTTGATAAATTTACCTCTTACTTAATTGATTTTGGGTTCATTTGCACTACTTATGATCCCTCTCTATTTGTTTATTTGCACAACAACAAAGTTATGATCTTACTCTTGTATGTTGATGACATGATTTTGACGTGCAGTGACTCTACACTTATCCACAATCTACTTGACTCTCTCAGCAAACACTTTCGGATTAAAGACATTGGAGAATTAGAGTACTTCCTGGAGATTCAAGCTACACCAACATCAACTGGCCTATTTCTTAATCAAGAAAAATATTGTACTGACCTCTTACAAGCGGCGAGAATGATGGATTGTGCACTGATGCCCACGCCTCTTCGTCTACAATTCTTACGCCAACCTCATCAAGACACGCCATTCTCCGATCCCACCTACTTTCGCAGATTGGCTGGAAAACTCTAATACCTTACACTAACTCGACTAGATATCAAGTATGCGATCAATTATGTCTACCAGAAAATACACAAACCATCAGTCTCTGATTTTAACTTATTGTAATACATTATTCGCTACCTTAAAGGAACAATCAAGATGGATTTAAACTTTGTTTCGACTACACATTGAGAGTTTATTGTGACAATGATTAGGCTGGCTGCCCAAAAACTCGATGATCCACCGGAAGATTTTGCACTTTTCTCGGTTTAAATATCATTAGTTGGTCCGCCAAATGCCAGCCTACAGTCTCCAGATCGTCTACATAAGCCGTATACCGAGCTCTTTCAGACACTGTTGTTAAATTAACTTGGATCTCCAATCTTCTCTCTGCCATTGGAAGACCACTATCTCAACCAGCAAAACTATTTTGTGATAATCTTTTTGTTGTTTATCTATCTGCGAATCTGGTACTACACACTCGCACCAAGCATTTTGCAACTCACTACCACTACGCTCGAGAGCAAGTTGCTCTTGGATCTCTTGTCATCAACATTTTTCCCGAACTTTCCAACTTGCGGACATCTTCATGAAATCATTGCCGCATCACAGTTTTGTAAGTCTTTGTTTCAAACTTGGAGTGGATAATCCACACACCTCGAGTTTGCAGGGGGGTGTAAGCGAGATACAAACCCAACATCAATGGACCAAGCAAGCCCAACATCAATGGATTAGTAAAAAGCCTATTAAGAAGATGAAGAACAAGTCAACAACGGTCATAATTGCAGATCAAGGACACACCTGCAAACATAGTATACTGGCAGAGAAAGGACACTTGCAGAGCATGGGTAAAGAAAAAACAATTATGAAGGAGCCACCAAAACCTATTGTTTACACCAATCGATACACTCCTCTCTCCAACTTATAGCATATCAATTAACGGCCCTTTGTGTTTTCTTCTTTTATTTTCATCTTTATATACACAAGAACTGTAATGTTAAGGTTAATAAATGAGAATTAGTTTCTAAAACACCAAGTATAGTTGAGAACATATATTTAAAGATATCAAATGAGATCAACGTATTGTTAGCTGGGTAAAGTATAATATTGGTTTCGCGTGGGACAAAAAATTAAATAAAGAAGGTCATCATTGATTTTAAAAAGCCACAACGAGTGGTGTTGACTCATACCTACATGTGTTGTAGCATCTGTGATATCAAGTATAAAAGCCTCGTATTGGCGGTTGAGAGCATGGCTAGCCATCAAGTGGACAAAGTGATCTTTCCTTTCGAGGTTGTTGATTTTGTAAATGCTTTACTTTGACCAAGGTTTGGCCTTCTTACAAATCTTTGGCAGTTGTTTTAAAAGATTTTCTTACAGTGCTTATTATGGTGGAGAATGGAAGTCGAAGAACGTGGATCATCCCAAATCGCTCAAAGTGTAACTAGGGAGAATTGTTGGCAGTCTTATATAGCTTCAGGGTTCCCTCTTAATTGCATAGAGTTTTTGATATTGAGTGTTGCTTATCCTCTTTGCTTTAATTAAGTTTCTTTCTTCGTTGTTTAAGTGGCATGTTTTATGTTTTTTTGGGGTAATCATGCATTTCCATATGTTTGTTTTTTTGTAGAAGTATTCTTCTCCTGATCCCCAAAGGTTTGGGTTGCATACTATTAAATTATTAATGATATCTAATATTCTCAGTAAAAAAGGAAAACAATATATTATTGGATAATTTCCAAAGTTTTGTTAATGGTTAGATCGACAATGTGTCATCCATAATACAAATTTTAAACTCTATTACGCGTGGTTAAGTAACTACCTCGACTTGAAACCTGATAGAGAAGACTAGAGAGGTGGATATTAATAATCATGGTTTTTTTGTCAACAATTGGATCGTCAAGATCCGATCCATATCCTAAATAGTTCAACTGGAGCTGGGTGGGATTCGAACTCACAACCTTATACCGAATTAGAGATATTAATAATCTGGTTAAATGCATCTTTCCAATTTCTATAATTATTATTTATATAATGTTATTTGTCTACTTTGATTTTGAAATAAATTTTGTTATGGATATTTTTTATCCACCGCTAGTTTTAACCATCCATTTTCAATCGGTTTTTCCAGTCACTAAAATTTTTTAAATGGTCTCGCGTTGAAACAAAGTTAGAATCAAATGGTAGTCCATTCCAATTCCATAAAAAAATATAGATTGCGGATTTGTGCATCTACAATTCGAGGTGAAGTAATGTAAATTGATATTTTGCTTTTGAAGTTTTAAGATGTTCACTCAAAGAAATAAGATTCTTAATTCCTTATCAAATTATAATGTACGTGATTAATAATAATAATAAACACCTCACAATGAAGTATTTCTCCCTCGCACAATAACCAAGACATCTTCAACATTTTGTTATTCCAACGCCAGTGGAGTCTTTGCCCACCGGCGTCGGACGCTCTGTCTTCATTTCCTCTTCTTCTCTTCTCCGCTCTCTCTCTCTTCCCCGATGCTTCATCTCTTTGCTTTCTCGTTCCAGCTTTCGTCTTCAACTTTCTTGCTCTGGATCACATCTTTCAACGGTATCAGCTCCCGCTTGCGTCATAGCTCGGAAGCTCAGGCATCTAGTCGCTGGTCCATGGGCCAAATCTCGAGCCTAGTGCTCAGAACCTCTCTGCAGCACCTTAGCGAGAATCTTTCCCTGCGACTTTCATTATGCCGAACCATAACTAGCAGACTTGAGTCTCCAATGTGCTATGTTTTTTCGGTGATTTTTGTGCAACCTGAGCCAGTCTCTGATCTGGAATCGCCGGCAAGAGCTCACCGTACTCGTTTCCTGAAGTTTTCAATTGACAAGGATGGCATGTGGCTCGAGGAAGACAACATGACTGAAGTTGAGTAGGTCCCTTTGTTTACCATGTGGGTTTGGCTATTGGTTATTGTCCAATAGGGTTTCCTCTAATCCAATGGACTTTTGATGGATCAATTTATTTTGGTGGGCCCTTTCATACCTCAAATAGTCCAACGGACATTGGTCATAATTATAGAAATTTGATTTCTAATTGTCTCTTGATGAGAAGACTTTTACAGTTAATAAGCTCGTCTATTTCTCTTTTGGAGAAAAATATTTATTTCTCCTTTTATTTGGAGATTATCTCATACATGCTCAACCTTTGCGATAAGAAGAGTACATGGATTCGCTCGTTTGCTTATTTGAACATTGAATCATCTATCAACAATGGATTAAGTGAAGATTTATGTGGAAAACGTCAAGTTTGGATTGAGGACATTCAGAGCTTTACGAAGATTCCTTCGGTTTATCTTAACGAACATCTGTTAAAATCTGTTGTCTTTTATTTGCAAATTGTAATGGCAAGATATTGTCCATGCTTAAGTATCCTTATCAA